>JAYKAV010002855.1:2999404-3070229 GCA_035582835.1 Phoebastria nigripes | reverse complement strand
GAAGGAGGATCCAGGGAGCTACAGGCCTGTCAGTCTGACCTCGGTGCTGGGGAAGGTTATGGAGCAGATCATCTTGAGTGACATCACGTGGCACGTACAGGACAGCCAGGTGATCAGGCCCAGTCAGCATGGGTTYATGAAAGGCAGGTCCTKCTTGACYAACCTGATCTCYTYCTATGACAAGRTGACCCGCTTAGAGGATGAGGGAAAGGCTGTGGATGTTGTCTACCTAGACTTTAGTAAAGCCTTTGACACCATTTCCCACAGCATTCTCCTGGAGAAACTGGCTGCTCATGGCTTGGATGGGCGCGCTCTTGGCTGGGTAAAATACTGGCTGGATGGCCGGGCCCAAAGAGTTGTGGTGAATGGAGTTAAATCCAGTTGGTGGCCAGTCACAAGTGGTGTTCCCCAGAGCTCAGTACTGGGGCCAGTTCTGTTTAATATCTTTGTCAATGATCTGGATGAGGGGATCAAGTGCACCCTCAGTAAGTTCGCATACGACACCAAATTGGGCGGGTGTGTTGATCTACTTCCTTGAGGGTAGGAAAGCTCTACAGAGGGATCTGGACAGGCTGGATCGATGGGCCAAGGCCAACTGTATGAGGTTTAACAAGGCCAAGTGCCGGGTCCTGCACTTTGGCCACAACAACCCCATGCAACGCTACAGGCTTGGGGAAGAGTGGCTGGAAAGCTGCCCGTCAGGAAAGGACCTGGGGGTGTTGGTCGACAGCTGGCTGAATATGAGCCGGCTGTGTGCCCAGGTGGCCAAGAAGGCCAATAGCATCCTGGCTTGTATCAGAAATAGTGTGGCCAGCAGGACGAGGGAAGTGATTGTGCCCCTGTACTTGGCACTGGTGAGGCCGCACCTCGAATACTGTGTTCAGTTTTGGGCCCCTCACTATAAGAAGGACATTGAGGTGCTGGAGCGTGTCCAGAGAAGGTCAACGAAGCTGGTGAAGGGTCTGGAGAGCAAGTCTTACGAGGAACGGCTGAGGGAACTGGGGTTGTTTAGCCTCGAGAAGAGGAGGCTGAGGGGAGACCTTATCGCTCTCTACAACTACCTGAAAGGAGGTTGTAGCGAGGTTGGTGTTRGTCTCTTCTCCAAAGTAACAAGCAATAGGACAAGAGGAAATGGCCTCAAGTTGCGCCAGGGGAGGTTTAGATTGGAGATTAGGAAAAATTTCTTCACTGAAAGGGTTGGTCAAGCATTGGAACAGGCTGCCCAGGGAAGTGGTTGAGTGCCCATCCCTGGAGGTATTTAAAAGACATGTAGATGTGGTGCTTAGGGACATGGTATAGTGGTGGACTTGACAGTGTTAGGTTTGCGGTTGGACTCAATGATCTTAAAGGTCTTTTCCAACCTTAATGATTCTATGATTCTATGATTCCCTGCTCTGAGGGAAAAGTGTGGGATGACATTTGCCTCTTAAGGAAATACTGCTGGAGGTTGGGCCTGGTGAAGTTCTTTGGGGATAAAATAAAAACAAAACAGTTTCTTCTAAGGTTCAAGATGATAGCAGATAAGTGTAGAGAGGAGAAATTCATGAGAACATTTATGCACTTCAGTGAAAAATGACCTTTTAATAAAAATGAATATTTTTTATCAGCTTGAACTGTTTCAAGCAAAACCACAGAATGTGAAGGTTAATGTATTTATCCTCACTTCTGACCTTTTTTGTCATTTCCTGCAACATCACATGTAAAAAAGATAACAATGAAAGAAAGAAAACAAAACCAAAGCAAAATAAAAAAAATCCAGAAAACTGAAAGCAAACAAACAAGCCTCCCAGGGGAGCATGAAAACTCATCAACCTTTATAGTGAATTTTGAGAAAAAATAAAATTACTCCAGGAAAAACGCTTTATAATGTTATTTTTAACACCCCTAAATTGGAACATCTTCTGGAATAGTATTGCAGCCATATTATATTCTTGTCAGCTGAAGCCCTACTGTTAATGTGCCACTAAATGTGGCAAGCATTTACCTTTCAGGTGCATAGAGACTAGAAAAAGAAGGGCCAGACTAATGGGGTCAGTATGGACTATTAAAACCAGTAACACCTCCCACAGACATTGCAGCTAACCTCATAGAGGTGACAATTGTATTTCCTTATACAAATATTTGTTGCTACAGAAATAAAGCTGGGAGAGATCCGTGAATTAGATTGCCGTCATCCACAGGTTTTAAAATAAATGTACTGCTGAATAATGAGCAAGTTCTCTCAAGTCCTCACTTGAAAACCCTGAGCCTCTGTGATACAAAAAATTAAAATGACAGCCATTTAAAAATGATCCCACAAAAGTGTACAAACAGACACTGTAGGTGCTGAATACTCTTCCCAGTGAAGAGACTCAGCTGGCTTGCAAACATGTGGCTACCCTATATGCAGAGGAGTAGCCAGTGAGAATTGGACATGTGTAATAAAGATTAAGCAGGTTTTCTGGAGCTACATAAGTGTGGTGGATACATATTTTCACCTGATTCCAGTTTCCTTTTCTGATCTGGTGTTTCCCAGGGGGTACATGACCCCTTGCTTATTGCTTTTTCCAGAGTAAGGCTYTCCTTCTTGTTTGTAAACTTTGAAGGGAAAAAGGTCTTTTGATATGGGTCTTCCACATCCTTTAGACATACCTCATTTACTGTGTGATCTGTACTGAAGACTCACACCAGTTATAATCAAAAATCATCCAGTCTGGACTGGAGAATCTCTCTAGTGAAAGCCAGTACAGTTCCATTGACAGGCGTAGTTGTGACAAATCATTGTAATTTCCACTGGTCTTTGGTGTTACATCACTGTCATGAGGACTGCAATTCTTCGCTTTTTCAACAGATTGACAAGATTTTTTCTCCTTTAACTGGACTCAGGCTAGTTATGCTACTTTAACTAATAACTGAGGGTTTTCTTACTGACTTCAAGAAAACTGATGCAGATTAAACAAGGGGAACATAAATCAAATTGTAGATTAAACCCTTCTGCCAGTTAGATCAAGAGGTTTGCTATCAACTGTAGCAGGGTCGAGATGTCCTGCTTTAAAAAAAAAAAAAGCTTATGGAAAGAAGTCAAGAAAAAATATGTCTTAATCTTCTTTTTTGCGTCACTGGAATATTAACCAAAGGCACCAGAGAGCCTTATGACATACGATTGACAAAGTTTTTGTCTTTCTGCCTGCACTCTTAGAAAAAAAAAACAACAGAATGTGTTAAGTCTGTTGTGTTTTGGCAAAATTTACAACATGATCTGAAGGAGCATTTATAAAATAACCAAGAGGATTTGCTGACCAAGGTCCGTATGCCTGCCTGGATTCTTTTGCATTTCTGATCAGGACAGAGAAACAGACATCGGGATCTAGAAGCCATCATACCAAAGCTGTTTTCAGTGTGTTGCAATTACAAATTCAAAGTGTGATGCAATTACAGGGGCTCAGTAGATTATATCTAATCAATTGTATATCATGGTATTATCCTGGTTCCGGCTGGGACAGAGTTAACTTTCTTCCCAGTAGCTGGGGGGTGTGTGCTGTGTTTTGGGTTTGGTATAATAGGAGCGTTGATGGCCCATTGATGTTTTGTGTGTTGCTGGGTGGTGCTTGCACTGGGGACTTTTTGGCCTCCCATGCCCTGCCAGGTGCATGGGAAGCTGGTGGGGGRAGCACAGCCAGGGCAGTTGACCCAGCTGGCCAATGGGGTATTCCATACCATGCGACGTCATGCTTAGTATAAAAACTAAGCGTGCGGGGGTCTCTGGGTCCCGGGACGGGCTCTCGCGTTTCGGGCACGTGTCTGTTTGGCGGGTGGTGAGCAATTGCATTRTACATCACCTGCTTTGTATATTCTATTGTTCTTATCACGGTTATTATTACTGTTCTACTTTTTGTTTTATTTCAATTATTAAACTGTTTTTATCTCAACCCGCGAGTTTTCCTACTCGTGCCCTCCTGATTCTCTCCCCCATCCCACCAGAGTTGGGGGGTGAGCGAGCGGCTGCGTGGTGTTTAGGTGCTGCCAGGGTTAAACCACGACAGGTATGAACAGAGAACAAGCTTTAAAAATCTGCTAACTGAAAACCTAGAAGATCTAGGCAATCTACAGAAATATTTATAACCAAAAATATAGACAGAATGCCTATCAACTTGATATAACCAAAACCTCAAGAACCGAAATCCACAGGAAATTGACTAAGTCACACCAGAAACTTGATAAGACACACTGCAAGGTGGGATTATATTGATTAAAGGGCCTTAGGAACCCCTTTCTTCTTTCTTTACAGCATTGGGGTGAACTTACTCATTTGGGTACCGCTTGGTACCACATCTGCAAGGTGGACAGCCCTCTCTCTTTTGCAGCATTGTATGTGTGAAACTGCTGTAGAAAGGGACATAATGCAAGAAGATGACCCTCCTTGCAGCTCAGAAGGCAGGGTGGTACCTGCCTTGTGGTGGTTTACAAGCTCCAAAACCTGCCATGTCTGCTTCTTCTATCCACACAGTAGGCTAATCCAACAACAGTTCAGGGACAATGACCCTTCTGTCAGTGAGATCTGTTCGTGTTTCCACTAAGTAAAACGTTATGGTCTGGGGACAGAAAAAAGAGCCATAGAGCAGATTTCCAGGTGTTCTGACTCTTCTTCTTTCCAATGGTGCTCTCAGTGGATTKGAAGTGATGTAGATCCTGTTACATTTCTTTCATTGAGATTAGAGTGTGACACTAACTAAAGGACCACATGGAGGTGGTAACATCATGCTTTCACTGAAGGAACTCCATGAAAAACACATGGCTGACAAAAGAGGGCTTAGTACAATGAAAATTCAAAATTATATGACAATGAAGTATATTTAATGAAGAAAGTCTCTAAGAAGTTTCTTAGAACTAGGAAGCAATACATTTCCATTGCTTTAATATAACAATAAAATTCTGCATTAGACTGAAAAATAGAAGAATTTAATTTAAGATATTAACAGAAACCTGGTTCTTGACAGTCAGCTGTGATTAAATAGATGTTAGGGAGCAAAGTCTTTGACAAATACCTCTGACAGCTAATTATTATTTTCCTTAAAAGTTTCCTTTTTCAAAACAAGGTCAATGCAGGAAGAGATGTGAAAATGAATAAAAAGAATGAGCTGTCATTTTACAAAGTCTTTGCTATAAAATTAACAGTATGCATTTATGTCAAGGTTATAACAGCATGTATTGGGTTTGCATGGCAAGGCTGTGGTAGTGGGGGGGGGCTACAGGGGTGGCTTCTGTGAGAAGCTGCTAGAAGCTTCCCTTATGTCCGATAGAGCAAATGCCAGCTGGCTCCAAGATGGACCCGCCGCTGGCCAAGGCCAAGCCCAACAGTGACAGTGGTAGCACCTCTGTGATAACATATTTAAGAAGGGGGAAAAAAACCCTGCACAACAGCAATTGCAGCCAGAGAGAGGAGTGAGAATATGTGAGAGAAACAACCCTGCAGACACCAAGGTAAGTGAAGAAGGCGGGGAGGAGGTGCTCCAGGCGCCAGAGCAGAGATTCCCCTGCAGCCCGTGGTGAAGACCATGGTGAGGCAGGCTGTTCCCCTGCAGCCCATGGAGGTTAATGGYGGAGCAGATATGCACCTGCAGCCTGTGGAGGACCCCACGCCGGAGCAGGTGGATGCCTGAAGGAGGCTGTGACCCTGTGGGAAGCCCACGCTGGAGAAGGCTCCTGGCAGGAGCTGTGGACCCATGGAGAGAGAAGCCCACGCTGGAGCAGGTTTTCTGGCAGGACTTGTGACCCCGTGGGGGACCCACGCTGGAGCAGTCTGTTCCTGAAGGACCACACCCCATGGAAGGGACCCATGCTGGAGCAGTTCATGAAGAATTGCAGCCCATGAGAAGGACCCACATTGGAGAAGTTCATGGAGGACTGTCTCCCGTGGGAGGGACCCCATGCTGGAGCAGGGGAAGAGTGTGAGGAGTCCTCCCCCTGAGGAGGAAGGATCAGCAGAGACATGTGATGAACTGACCGCAACCCCCATTCCCCATCCCCCCCCRCCACTGAGTAGGGAGGAGGTAGAGAATTTGGGAGTAAAGTTAAGCCCGGGAAGAAGGAAGGGGTGGGGGGAAGGTGTTTTTAAGACTTAGTTTTTATTTCTCATTATCCTACTCTGACTTGATTGGTAATAAATTATATTAATTTTTTTTCCAAGTCACATCTGTTTTGCCCATGATGGTAATTGGTGAGTGATCTCTCCCTGTCCTTATCTCGACCCACGAACCTTTTGTTATATTTTCTCTCCCCTGTCCAGCTAAGGAGGGAAGTGACAGAGCGGTTTTGTTGGGCACCTGGCATCCAGAGAGTGTCAACCCACCACACAGCACAAATGTAACACATTACATAACCATCTTGGTTCATTTTATGTTAAACTTTACAGCATAAGTGTCCACCCCCAAGTTCTAGACCATAAACTGCAACCATGAGTAGCATTTATGTACTTTAGAATGTGGAATGAATGGGACTAATAGGGTAACACATAGCCTGATAGGACAGAAGTATGTTAGACACTGGTTATTTATGCTGTTGACATTGTACATGTTAAAAATATTAAAATTTTCTCATCAGCCCAATGGATAGTCATATTTTAAGTGATACAAAGAAAAGGAATAAATATTTTACTTTTCCATAGGTCTTTATATATGCACACATACACACACGTGTAATTCCTTCAAAATGCTTGGTTTTAATTCTTTATTCTACAAAACCATTAACTATTTTTCATTTATAGCTCTGTGTATGTATAAATGAATAAATCAGGTCAACTTTTGCCCATAGATTGTATCCACTTTTCATCAGCACCCTGAAGAAAAGAACAATGCTATTAGTAAGATGCAGAATTGGAATTATGTATTTTTGTGAATTTTTGTGCTACTGTAAATGCTGTAAAGGGAAATGTAATTATTAGTCCTATTAACATAAAAGATTTTGTATGAACGCCAGCAAACAAGATTTGGCAAGAATTCTCCTCTCATGGATTGAAACTATGTCTGCTCTTCCCATTAACCCTTTGAATTTTACAAGTGAAGATATATTATACTTTCTGACAGTGTCATGCAAGAAACTAACAAAAGGCATAATTTCAACCCATCAATGAAAAAGAGGTTGTTACCTTCAACATAGTTTTTAAAAAACACGGCAAAGTAGCAATTAAGCACGTTGAATCCTTTAAAATTGCATGCCTGACAAATACTTCTTCATCTGGTGCAAAACAAAATGATAGATAATTTATTTCAAACTAAGCATGACAAAAAATTGATTAGTTTCACTAAATATTATGGCATCATGTTATACAGAAATGTCAGAATGAATAGTTAAATCTATACTACTTATGAATAAAGATAGTAGCTGCTGACCCACTGAACTAGCACATCTACAAAGAGCTGAAATCTTTTGGCATTGAAATTTTGTCTGTGATGTTCAGACTGGCATCACCTCACTTACCTTAAGGTGTCTCCAGCATAGGTGTAACATTTAAGCTAGGGTATCTAGACCTTCATTTAAGCTAGGGTATCTAGACCTTCATTTTATTCTGTCGAGACCTACTCAATGACATCCGTGGCCTCCAGAGGTTTATTCATTCCACTGTGATGCAGAATATACATTTGGTCAGATAATTGCATCCTAACCTCAGCTGACTAGCTAATCTGCTGTAATGGAGACCTAGACATGTTACTGACATGTAGAGGTCTATTTTGTAAATACCTAAAGCTAACGAACCTACCACCCTTAGTGTAGGTATCACAAAATCCTCCAAGAAGGGAGAAGTGGAGTGCAGAGGAGACCAGTCTTTTTTCCTTTGTGGCAGCAGCCAAGCATCATTACATACTATTAGTCATCATGAAAGTGACAACTGAAAAAAATGAAAATACAGATGTCACTTTGGTTTAGCGCTAGTATACATCAACCTATTAAAGTAGGTCAACACCATTCACACTTCAGACTGATGAATATAAGGAAGAGAATAAAATGAACTCTGGATCTTGACTGACAAAAAATAGTTTCAACAGAGAGAGCATAAGGAGAAGTTTCAGTTTAAGGCTGTATAAAATAATTATTATCTAAAACTCTTTTCAAGTAGTTTTCCTTGGAAAGCTTTGAATGGTGAACTTTCTTCTCTTTTAAATAGTGACAACGTTAAATTTAGGATAATACTTCACATCTCAGATAAAACACAACTGATCTTGTCAACCAAAACAATATGAGGCCAGGAGTATAAAGGTCTGTCCCAGGAATAGCAAACAATTGGCTTTTGTGTTTGCTGCTTTGTCCTTAAACTAAAGGATAGCACTAGATTATAACGTTACATTTTTAAACAAATGCAAAAATGATCCAACCTAAAAGGAGAGCAAATATAATGGATTAGGATTGTATTAAATGAATGGTTATCCTGCAGAAAGCATTATACTGAAAACTGCGTAGTATTTCTATCTCTAAGTATCTTTGCTCTTAGAAAATCTATAGCTTTAAATATAAAGAAATCAGTAACAAAGAAAGGAGAATATGAAAAAAAGAAATCATATCAAAAAGCATTACTGACATATTTAGGAAACAAGGTATTTAGTACTGGAACACAATCACATATTGTACATATTTTATGTGGAATTAAATATATGTAAGTGTGTGTGTTTATGTGTGTGCATACTTACTCTCCTTTGGGATGAATCCAAAAAATTTCGTCCTTTTGTTCTAAACTGTATGAAAAACAGATAATGGAAGCAAGAAAGGAAATATGTACATTCGTGGAAGTAAATTAAGCAATGACTAGAACATACCTAGGCACTAAGTCATATTTCTTTTTGCTGAGAYGACAGTTTTCCCAATGGAGAAAAATATCTGATACTTAAGTAGCAGGGTTCTTGATGTTAGCATATTTCTTCAGACATCTCTAAATAACAGGAAATGAGCAGAAGTGACAGGCTATTCAGAATGAATATGTAGTGTGTGCAGTGAAAACTAACACAAATGAAATAGAAGCACCCCTGCTACAGAGAAACCAAAGAAAACTATATTGAAGAAGTAATTGAAGGCTTTAATGTTCTCATTTGTATTTTGTCCACTCATACAAAATATCCCCTGGCATGCTATTCAGTCTCTGGCTGGAAAAGTATTGATGGTTTTGGGGTAGAAGCTGGGTTCCATAGTTTGAAAGCATAATTTGCTTCCTGAGGAAAGAGGACTTGTAAACGTAACTGCATAGGACAGACCTACAGTTGTGCTTCTTTGGTGCTCATCTCTGGTGTGAGCAGAGCGTCAGAGAGGGAGAGGGACAAGTAGATTTCTTAGTCCTGAAAGTTGTCTCCAGTTATGATTATTAAAGAATCCTTATAAAGAATCATTTGTGAACTGTATGGTTACATCTATACCATTTAATTAAACAATAAGATTGTTGTACTATTACTCTGTTCTGTTCTATCTTCTTCTAGGAACAATATGAATATAGGGAGGTTTTTTGGTCTGAGATGGTTAGGAAAGGAGAAAAATCCCAGTACAGTGAAATGATGCAAGTCCTTCACAGCTGTAGGCTACAGCTACTCTAGTAAATCACAAGTCCCTCAGACTGTTGACTGACAGAGAGGCCAACGATCCACGGAATAGTSCAGATCTATGCTAGTAAACTCCTGTAGCCCTCGAAACAGGGTAGCCATAACCAAACTGGCTGTTGTGAGTGGGCTCTGGTCCATGCCAGCTATGAACCATGTCTGGGAATTGTTTAGGAGACCATTAGTGGGCAGTCTCTTCCAGGGACTAGAATGGACTCAGCTTCCCAGGTTTGGGGAGGAAACTCCTCCAGGGACTATTCACACAGGCATACCTGGAGACAGCTTTCAGTACTCAGGAGTCTGCTCTGTTTGCTTTGTCACAGTCCCCCAAYCTGCTGTTGCTGCCTTTTTGACCTTTCTCCTATCATCTGGCTTGCACGTACTCTTTGTGCATCTGCTCTCCTCCTCTTCAGCTCTTCTGCAATTTTTTTTTACTTTTCCTGTTGCCTCTTCACACTCTCTACCTGACTGTAACATTGCTTCTGCTGCTGCTGCTTGTCATCACTTGCACTGATTTTTTTGTTCATTCTTAACAGAATTGCACCACCATGTTGGGACCTGGATCATCCTGTCCGAAGCCACTCCTGTCTCTTACAACAAGTAGTCATTAATCCAAAGGGAAGAAATGCTCCACCTGGCCTTGTGTGAAACCTCTTAGGTTTGATCTATTAGCTGAGACTATTTGGGGCAATTTCATGTTGCATCACACTTCATGTCATGGCTAGCAGGGATGCACCTCACTGGAAACCTCTGTCCTGGGAGATTATTTAAAAAATTAATATTACAGTTCCAAGCAGTCTAAATAAGCTGGATATCTGAGCAAACCTAACAAACTGGGTGCTTTAACAGTCATAGAGGAAAAAAAAAAGGAATAACTCCTTTCTGTGTCRCATAGTTTTTGGCAGGAGACAGGCCCCTAAATCAGCTCAGCCATAAACAGAGCGTTGATGAGCATGTTATGCAGTACAGTTGTAGCTATTATCTGAAACTTCACATGCTGTAACCAGCTGATATTTTCTTGACATGGTCTGTGAGGTCTCTAAATTCCACCTAAATGGACCTTTGTGATCCTCATTTTTTTGCTGAATGTGGTCATATTACTGTGGTGCAACAAATTATCCTATACCATCAAGAACCAATGCTCACAGTCAGCAGCAAAGCACAAGGTAAAATATCTGGACTTAGAATTCAGTTCTTTTCTCAGCCCTAGATCTTATTTGTGGACTTATCCAGCAGCCTGATTCATCAGGATCTAAGTTTTTCCTTTTGATTTCAATAGATTTTGTTCTGTGTTTAAACTGTTAGATCTGCCATTTCATGTTATGGACTTATGTGAGTTAGAAACGGTAGCAGAGAAAAACAACTACCAAATCATCAAAAAAGCTCCATCAGATTGTACCAGTGAACCTAAACTACACTGGGGTTGCTGTTGAAATACACTGTCATCTTTGCTCTGCCTTCAACAAAAATGAAGGCTTAAAATGAAAATAACATACAGAATAATTCACATGCAATGACATGGTTTTTCTTATCCACATAAACCCATCTGTGCAATAGAGAACATGACAGAAACAGAAATTGGAAGGCAAGGGGGGAAAGATCTACCACATCARTGTTCATGTAGTAGTCCGACTAAAGTAGCACATGAGCAATATAAAATTCTGCCTACTAGCTGCCTGGAAGGGACTAATTGATTTACAGGAGTGACCAAAATCTCATTATTCTTCTCAACAGTATGGTGAGGGCAGCTGAACATGTTCTGTGCCTTGGCAGGTCCATTTCTGTATTGATTTTGAAATAGTGTTGCAGTTGTGTGCTGGTTTTGTTTAAGCTGTACTGTAAACTGGGCCCCTGGTTTCTTTAACACAGTTTATCCCATAGCATGCCAATATGGACATAGGGAAATAAAGTTAGAGGGGACCCTCCAAAGTAGCTTTCTTCAACTAATTGCAATTACTTCCTAAAAAAACATAAGAAATCTGTCTACTGAGCTTCTTATAGCCCAGACTGGCACCAAACTGTGGTGTTTGTGGTTATCCAGGTGCATATCCTTAGAGAAAGCTTGAGGAACTCTCCTTTGTTAAAACACAAAGGTTTGTGGTATCATTTTGTACCTGGCAAACTCCATAAATCCAACACTTCTCTTTCCTTTGATATTTACCTTTCGAATCCACTGTGGAAGCAGTCTCTGAGTTTAACTCGTTGCAGGAATAGCGCATGGATCCTTTTGTACGTGATCTACAAGTGGCTGGAAATGGGAGAAGGCAGACAGAATGGTAAATTTGCATAAAAGCTTTTGGCTCTAATCTTCCATTTGGTTCTGCAGATCAAAATACATTTCATTTTTTCCTGTGTGGTACAAAATGTTCTCTGACCGCTAGGGTACATGTAATTGCATCCCCTGAAGTAACACTGCATGGTAGCAGTCATTCACCAATTCATACCAAAGAGCGCACAGTTGTTGGTACTGGGTGCCATTCTGATACAACTGCTGGTTTTGTTTGTTGAGGTTTTTTCCTCACATATACAGAATGTATGATAATATCTTACCTGTTTAGAAACTCAGACAAAGGACTGCTGAAGTTACAGGATCCTCCACTGTTCCTGCTGTAGTAGCAGCTTATACTTTGATTTTTACTTGAAATAAGCATTTCTTTTTGAGTTTGAAAACTGAATAAAAAGCTGTGCTTTTTTTTTCCTGCTGTGACTAGTTACCATGCCAAGCATCTATTCACAATCCCCTATACTTTACTCTGACATCAAATGGAGACCTTACATCTAAAATACCTGATTTGCTAGGAAATTTGTTTCATCTCATAATTTGAGTGCTTTCAAATCCCCATGCAAGATCTATAGTTTGTACAATTTAGATTTTTGAAGAGTCTTGTGACCTTGAGGCRGATCTGCATTGCTATGTGTTGTTGTTCTGCAATTGCAGGCAACTTTAAAATGCCTTAAATTATAAGAAAAAAAAAAGTATTATATTTTAGTAATGCTATAGTGTTTTATATATTTATAGTTAAATATAATGCAAACAGATCTGKTTTTTTTCCAGGTAACTGAATGTTTGTTTGTTTAACTTAAATGTTTTTCTCACCGACTCTGTTTCAGCAACAAATGTAACCTGATAACTAAACAAAACAATGGTGAGACAATAATGTGGACTTTGTTGTTATTTTCTGTGTAATGAATTGCATTCCTCAGTACCAGAACAATATACTGTCTAAAAACCAGAAGTGTATCTTTCTTCTAAAAAACTCACAGAATCCAGAAACTTAATGTGAAATATCAAATAGTAAGCCATATGTTTTGCTTATACCTACACTTTTTTTCTCTTTTTTGAAAGTAATAGCAAATGAGACCACATTGAATAATACCTTGTGCCTGAGAAAGCCATCTATTAGTTTATTTATGGTGAGTATGCCTAYCTACCTATCACTCAGTTATTTCCTTATTAACCATTATGTGATAACACTTCACATTTATTTCATTTTTAAATAATAAAAATCAAAAATTAATAACCTCATCCTCAAAAATAGAGAAATGTGGTTCTGTATAATTGCCTAAAGATCTTAGGAAAAATAAGGATCATGTTTTACTCTGAAATAATTTTGGATGTAGGAGTTTAGAATCCGAACAAAGTTCTCCTCAAACAGGAGATTCAGATAAAATACCTTGTTTTGTTCCAGTTTCTCATTTTGAACATTGACTTGGGACCAATTATTTCAGGTTACAAAAATCTACCTTAAATGCATTCAAGAAGCAAACAAACAGTCCCCTGTATATATATTGAAATGCTAAGAGTTTCTCTTAAACAAGAGCATACTCATGGAGTTAATCATAGATAATTAACCTGAGACAGTTATTCAGTTAATTGCAAGCGTATACAAGCCTTGAGAAGTGGACTCCACTTCAAGGCTTTCCAAAAATCTCCTTGTGCTTTGTCTACCATTTCATAAAGTCTGTCTTGAAAACTGCAAGGCCAATTTTTTGTTTGTTTGTCTAGTTGAAGACTGTCCCAGCAACATTGCTTTAGATCACACTTCATGCTGATCATAGACAAGTTTTGGTCAGTAATATTTATTATAGATGTAGGTTAAAAAATTCACCATCAAAAGAGGTCCCCTTAAAAACTATGTGAAAATTATTCTTTGACTGAAACAAAGGCAAGAAGAAAAATTGCTATTGAAAGCTTTCAGTAGCATTTAGATTTCCAAAGACTGATTTATTTGGGAAAAAAAAAATCATCTTTATTTTACCTCTGTTAGCAGTTAAACAGTATACATAACTGCTCCTTTAATTCATTTCCATTTTGTGTCAATTTTTGAGCTCTTGAGATGTCATATTTTATAATTCATTATATAGGCTCATACTAAAAACTTAATGCCTAACCTTATCAGATTCCCTAAGGAAGACAGGTACAACCAGCTTTCCTCTTGGGCTTTAGGAGATGTGTATATATTGCCTTGATGTCAAAACTCTGACTGAATCATCAGCTGCCCACAATCTACATTTATCCAAAACATCCAGAGTTTCAGAAAAAATATTATGCTCACTCATATTATAGGACAAGGTGAACCCAGCAAAAGACTTCAGCTAAAGTTAAATCTCTCTGGAGAGATGGCACTTTATGCCATATTATTTTTGTAGTCATTTCTTGATGGTAAGAACTACACATTCTGTAAGTCCTCTGCTGTCTGGATGCCAGTACCAACTGATGTGAGACAAGCAAACATGCCTGATTGTTTTGCAGAGGAAAATAAAGGTTTACTTTTTTTTGCAGATATCCTTGCCATGACAAGAATTTTGCTTGCCTGTTTATTTTTTTTAATATTTCTTATTTCATTGTGGCTACAAAAATGAAATTGTAGGTAATCCCTCCTAGCTAAGAGATAGAGAAACAGCAGGATAGATATCATGATGCACAGACAAAAAATTCCTGAATTTAATAGGAAGAATGCTGTTGGCCAGGATTTTCCATGCAATATTTTCAGTACCTAATTACTACTATGCAGTTGAGTGCATTCTTTAAATTAAACATATGAGCTTCATCTCCTAAACACWGTGGCAGTCTTTGTTTGACTACAGTTTATAGGACTCTTAACTTCCTAGAGCATCGGAAATCTTTTTTTGGGGTTTCTTTCTGTGTAAATCTCCACTGAATTTAGTTGATTTTAAATGGATATGTGGAAGACATATTTCTTTTCTAGAATTTCAGATCYTACTGAAGGATGGAAATTCCAATTCCTAGATACATTTTTTAAGTTGCAGTGTTCTCATAYGACTTGCATTTCTATCTAAACTTGCCTTGGTCAGCAGCTTTTTTGTCCCTCCTAATGTTAACCTCACATTGTCTCCTGGATAATATTTCACATCAACCTTTTACACATATAGACAGAAACAAAAATGTGCACTAAGTCACCTTGCAGCTTCCCAAGATTCTTTCACTGACCCATTTGTTCAATGYGTGAAGGTGCCTTAAACATTTCCCATTCTGGTCTCAATGAACTCATATGAGGAGAGTAGCTACTTTTTTCCAGAACAAAAATATTTCTTTTTGTCATTTAGGCCTTTTTTCCTAATTACTGATGAATACTTACAGAAGATATGTCATTTTTGAGCCTTACTGCTGTTGTTACAAATGTTTCTACCCCTCGGCTGCCACTGGAAGCAGATGGTAGGCTGACAAGATCTATTTAAGTTCTGTGTGYCTTGAAGGAAGTAAAAGCAGTAAAGGAAGGTGATTTGAAGTGTGGTGAGTGTAAATCATACCTTCATCAGCATAATTGTAAAACTAGGCTTTGATCCTGGAAGAGAAACTTCTCACACAGGGATCTGTACTTGATATCATAATATGTGGTGGTACTCTGTCTAAAATCTCCAGTGCAGATCCTTTGCCAAAGACCCCAAATGTTCYATGCCTTACTCCTTCCTGAGACTAAAGAACATGGGTGTGCTGGGCCAGACCAACATTCTCTTCAGCCTGGTATCCTCTCCTTGACAATGGCCAAAAGCTGATGTTGAGGGAAAAGTGTAAGAACAGGGGAATAATTTGTGATTTTTTTCCCAATACTTCACCAATCTTCACTTATTTTCATCTCTGCCACCTACGGTTTATGTATTTCTTAATGTTGGTGGATTTTTCTTCCAGGGGGCTGATGATAGGAACCACTTCAATCTGCTGTTGTGATCATACACCTCTTGGAAGATGACCTCTATCACTTCTTTTTAGGTCTGTTGTTTAGACAGTGAACAGTAAGTGTATAGGATCTGAAATTCTCTGTGAAGATGCCCAGTTATCACCTTTGGCTACAAAGAGAACCAGCTTTGGCTGCATTTCAAGTGTAGGCACTTCAATTAGTTAGCTGAGGATATGAATTTTGAAGTTGACATTTGCTTTTAGAAGATAGATTACTACCAAGTGTTGAGTAGGCTGATAGGGGGCAGTCTACAAAAGAGATAGGAATAATATTATTTACTGTTATAACAGTAGGATATATGTCCCAGAAAGGCTTTACCAAGATATCAAACTTTTTCCCAAGGATATGACTGGCAGCAAGAAAAGCCAGATTCAAATTTGAAAGTGTCACCACTAACAGACTGGCTTAAGCCTGAAATCAGAAAACCAGAAAAATTAACCTAAATTTTCCAACATTCAATAAGCAGCTTTTTGCCATTTTCAGACATTATTCAATTAGCTTAAAACCCCGTATTTTTATTAATGGGAGAAAAATCCAACAAGATAAATAAATAGGATAACACACAGTACCTAATTGTGGTGAATGGAGCAAAATCCAGTTGGCGGCCGGTCACGAGAGGTGTCCCCCAGGACTCTGTTTTGGGGCCGGTCTTGTTTAATATCTTTATCAACGATCTGGATGAGGGGATTGGGTGCTCCCTCAGTAAGTTTGCGGACAACACCAAGCTGGGCGGGAGTGTCGATCTGCTTGAGGGTAGGAAGGCTCTGCAGAGGGACCTGGACAGGCTGGATCGATGGGCTGAGGCCAACTGCATGAGGTTCAACAAGGCCAAGTGTCGGGACCTGCACTTGGGTCACAACAACCCCATGCAACACTACAGGCTTGGGGAAGAGTGGCTGGAAAGCTGCGTGGCAGAAAAGGAGCTGGGGGTGCTGGTCGACAGCTGGCTGAATATGAGCCGGCAGTGTGCCCAGGTGGCCAAGAAGGCCAATAGCATCCTGGTCTGTATCAGAAATAGTGCGGCCAGCAGGAGTAAGGAGGTGATCATGCCCCTGTACTCGGGACTGGTGAGGCTGCACCTCGAATACTGTGTTCAGTTTTGGGCCTCTCACTACAAGAAGGACATTGAGGTGCTGGAGTGTGTCCAGAGGAGGGCAACAAAGCTGGTGAAGGGTCTGGAGAGCAAGTCTTATGAGGAACAGCTGAGGGAACTGGGACTGTTTAGCCTCGAGACGAGGAGGCTGAGGGGAGACCTTATCGCTCTCTACAACTACCTGAAAGGAGGTTGCAGCGAGGTGGGTGTCAGTCTCTTCTCCCAAGTAACTAGCGATAGGATGAGAGGAAATGGCCTCAAGTTGCGCCAGGGGAGGTTTAGATTGGACGTTAGGAAAAATTTCTTTACTGAAAGATTGGTTAAACATTGGAAGAGGCTGCCCAGGGAAGTGGTGGAGTCCCCATCCCTGGCAGTATTTAAAAGACGTGTAGATGAGGCACTTAAGGACATGGTTTAGTGGGCATGGTGGTGTTGGGTTGACGGTTGGACTTGATGATCTTAGAGGTCTTTTCCAACCTTAATGATTCTATGATTCTATGATTCTAATTCCTCACATAATTATGAATTCATAACATTTCACTCTAAGTTTAGGATGGTCAGTTCCTGCTGGGTAGCAAAGCCCAGTTTGAACCACACTGCTGTTATGGTGTGAGTTACTTCTGCTCACTGTTCCTAACGCTTACTCCAGTCATCTTATTCCTCTAGCCATTCCTTGTTCTGCCCTTTGACACTAACAATGCTAGGTAGCCCAGCAGAGACACAAACAGATTTTTACTTTGCATCTGAGCAAATGTGGGATTGTTCTGAATACAAAATATAGTCTTCTATCACATATAAGATTCTGGTTTTGAGCAAATGAAACACACATAGACAAGAGTCTTGATTTCTTTGTGAGTTCTCACCACTGAACCTCAGTGCTAAAGGCTATTACTTGAAGGTACATGGCCACTTATCCCACATACATTTAGACATGGTTAGTGGACTAGATTCCTGGACAAAATTACAATTAGAAGTTTTCTTCCATTTCATGATAGGACTCCTTTTTTGATAGCAATGCCTGTCAGTCATAATACAAAACAAAGCATATAAAACTGACACTGCAGACCTATCTATTGCTTCCCTCACATTTCTTCTCTAGTCATGAACATCACACTCTGTCTTTTTTGGGCTTCTCTTTGGAATTCTTGTTGGAGAGAGCAGAGGAAGCCTGGAAGTTTTGTTTTCATATTAGACCACAGCTACCAGGCTGACACAACAATACTCTTCTTTATTGCTATTTACTTGTTACTCTCTAGATCAGAACACAAACATGTTTTATTCATTTATTTTTGATACAGTTTGAAAATTGTGAACATTTATGACTAAGAAAAAAGGTTAATAATATTGGGGAAAAAAAAATAAGCATTATCATTAATAGTTACTTGTAAATTGAGCAAAAGTAGCAAACCATTTGCATTGTACTATGTCTATATTACAATTGTTGCCTAAAAAAGGCAGAATCTAACCTGAGACCAAACATGTGCTGGCGAAATAATCAATGTAATTATCTGACAAAAATAAGGAAAGAAGCTGTTATTTGATTTTCATATCAAAATATTTTCTACCTTGTTATATAACTGATAGGAGTTATAAAATAGCTAGAACTATTTATTTTTACATTTTGTTTACTAAACATGAAATAAGGCAAAATTATTTTAATGAGAATAAGAGAATATTCAAAAATTACTAAAAATAAGATTGAAGAGGAACAAAGCATTTTATAGAATATAAAAAAGTAATATGTTTAAGAAGATAAAAAACTAATATGTTTAAGAAAATTTAACAAGTGTGTTATTTTTTATTATGTAAGTATACATGTACATTTATAAGTGTCCTGGTTTCAGCTGGGATAGGGTTAATTTTCTTCCTAGTGCTGTGTTTTGGATTTAGGATGAGAAGAATGTTGATAACACACTGATGTTTTTAGTTGTTGCTAAGGAGTCTACTAGTCAAGGACTTTTCAGCTTCCCATGCTCTGCCAGGTGCACAAGAARCTGGGAGGGAGCATAGCCAGGACAGCTAGCCCAACTGGCCAACGGGGTATTCCATACCATGTGACGTCATGCTCAGTATATAAATAGGAGGTGTGGTCCAGGAAATAGCAATTGCTGTTTGCATATCAATTGGTGGGTCGTGAGCAATTGCACTGTGCATCACTCATTTTGTATATTCTACCATTATTATTATTAATATTTTTCCCTTCCTTTTCTCTTCTATTAAACTGTCTTTATCTCAATCCACAAATTTTACTTTTTTTCCTTCCCGATTCTCTCCCCCATCCCACTGTGGGGTAGGGGGAGTGAGCGAGCGGCTGTGTGGTGTTTGACTGACTGCCAGGTTAAACCACAACAGTCCTTTTTGGCGCCCAAGGTGGGGCATGAAGGGTTGAAATAATGACAGATCTGACCAAAGCGTRTTAAAGCAAAATTTGTTATAAGCATTCATTATATTAGTTTAATAGTCGCTGGTCACAATGTTGATTTMTTGRCTCTCAAAGGTGTGGGRCTRGCTCTCAAWGTTGTGTTATGTAATACCTTGCTTGCAGTATATGTTCCCTGTTGTGCTGTTTATCTCCGCTCGGAACTGGGTCAAGGTTATCATTTTGCTGCAGTGTGTAACACTGTTTTATGATATGATAAAATCATTGGTCGTGAGTCTAATCTGGTATTTGTACTTAGCATTGCCATCATCTCTGTACCTTGGGAACCACCTCTTGGAAACTATTAATAATTACACTACTAGTTACCTTTTCGTCATGGAGAAACAATTTATGGAGGGGGACGCTTCCCCCCACTACTTCATCTTCCCTTTCATATCTCCAGAAATGCCTTTTTCTTCTATCCTCTTCATGAAGCCCTCCACAACAGTTCTTGAGAATGTTGAATATCCTTGGGATGTTAAAACAAGTATGTTCATATTGCTATGTCTCCTGAATGTGGTTTAGGTCTTGTTTAGGATTAAACAACTATTATTTAGGAATACTGTCCAGAGATCAGCCCCAGCAACAGACACTGTGGCTACTCAAACCCCCATGACAGGCACTGCAGCTACTTCAACCCCCGCAACAAGCACTGTGGCTACTCAAACTCCTGCGACAGGCGTTGTAGCTACTCCAACCCCTGTGACAGGCACTGCAGCTACTCAAACCCTGGYAACAGGCACCGCAGGTACTCCAGACCCTGTGACAGGCACTGCAGCTACTCCAACTCTGGTGACAGACACTGCAGCTATTCCAACCCCAGCTAGAGTCACTGCAGCTGAACCAGAAAACCAACCGGTGCCGGTATCAGTCGCCCCTATACAGAACAAAAAATACACAAGAAAATCAGCTCGTTTAGTAAGGGATGAAAATGAACCAGGGCCATCATGACAACAGGAGGAGGAAAAGGCAGAAGCCATAAATGAGATGGTAACCACCCGATCCCTATCCCTGAATGAGCTGCAAGATATGCGAAAAGATTTCAGCCGTCATCCAGGAGAGCACATTATCACCTGGCTACTCCGATGCTGGGATAACGGGGCCAGTAGCCTGGAATTAGAGGGTAGGGAAGCCAAGCAGCTGGGATCCCTTTCTAGGGAAGGGGGTATTGACAAAGCAATTGGAAAAGGGGCACAAGCCCTCAGCCTCTGGAGGCGCCTCCTGTCAGGCTTGAAGGAAAGATATTCCTTCAAGGAAGATGTTCTATGTCACCCAGGCAAGTGGAGAACCATGGAGAGAGGTATCCAGTACCTGAGGGAATTAGCCATGCTGGAGGTGATTTATGATGACCTGAACAACAAGCAATTACGCAAAGATCCAGATAAAGTCAAGTGCACCTGACCCACATGGCGGAAGTTCATACAGAGCACACCAACGTCGTATGCAAACTCATTGGCAATACTGACCTGGAAAGATGGTGAGGAACCAACGGTGGATGAATTGGCTGGCCAACTCCGGCAATACGAAGAAAGTCTCTCTTCCTCCCTACGGGCTTGCGTCTCGGCTGTGGAGAAACTGCCGGACATGCTAGCTGAGAAACTATCCTGGGAGTTCCAGCAACTCAAAGAAGATATGTCCKACTCCCCACCTGTACGGACCAGTATCCCAGCCATTAGGAGTAAGTGTTCCTCTGCTCAAGAGAGAAGATATTGTGGATACACACCCTGGGGCACTCTGTGGTTTTACCTGCATGACCACCAAGAGGGCATAAGGAAGTGGGATGGAAAATCTACCTCGACCCGAGAGGCATGGGTATGCGAGTTGCAAGGAAAAACAATCACAAAAGGGGGTTCTTCCAGGAAAACTGCTGCTCCAGTTTCCAGTGAGCAGTTCCCCAGACAGAGTAGAAGGCCTGACTTCACTTCTGATCTTAATAAAGGGACTTTTGATTCACATCTACAAGAAGTGATTAATGAATACTATGACCAGGACTAGAGGGGCCCTGCCTCTGGCCAGGTGGAGGAAAGGGACAACWGGGTTTACTGGACTGTGTGGATTCCATGGCCTGGCACATCGGACCCACAAGAATATAAGGCTTTAGTGGACACCGGTGCACAGTGTACCCTAATGCCATCAAGCTAAGAAAGGGCAGAACCCATTTGTATTTCTGGAGTGACAGGGGGATCCCAAGAGCTGACTGTATTGGAGGCTGAACTGAGCCTAACCGGGAACGAGTGGCAAAAGCACCCCATTGTGACCAGCCCGGAGGCTCTGTGCATTCTTGGCACAGACTACCTCAGGAGAGGGTATTTCAAGGACCCAAAAGGGTACCGGTGGGCTTTTGGTGTAGCTGCCTTGGAGACGGAGGAAATTAAACAGTTGTCCACCTTGCCCAGTCTCTCRAAGGACCCTTCTGTTGTGGGGTTGCTGAGGGTCAAAGAACAACAGGTGCCGATCGCTACCACAACGGTGCACCAGCAGCAAATCGTACCAACCGAGACTCCCTGATTCCCATCCATAAGCTGATCTGTCAACTGGAGAGCCAAGGAGGGATCAGCAAGACTTGCTCACCCTTTAACAGTSCCATATGGCCAGTGCAAAAGTCTAATGGAGAGTGGACACTAACAGTAGACTATCATGGCCTGAACAAAGTCAGCCATTGAGTGCTGCCATGCCAGACATGTTAGAACTTCAATATGAACTGGAGTCAAAGGCAGCCAAGTGGTATGCCACCACTGATATCACTAATGCCTTTTTCTCAATCCTTTTGGCGGCAGAGTGCAGGCCACAGTTTGCTTTCACRTGGAGGGGCGTCCAGTACACCTGGAATCGACTGCCCCAGGGGTGGAAACACAGCCCCACCATTTGCCATGGACTGATCCACACCACACTGGAACAGGGTGAGGCTCCGGAACASCTGCAGTACATTGATGGCATCATCGTATGGGGCAACACAGCAGCAGAAGTTTTTGAGAAAGGGAAGAAAATAGTCCAAATCCTTCTGAAGGCCRGTTTTGCCRTAAAACAAAGYAAGGTCAAGGGACCTGCACAGGWSATCCAGTTTTTAGGAATAAAATGGCAAGATGGGCGTCGTCASATCCCAATGGATGTGATCAACAAAATAACAGCCATGTCCCCACCAGCTAGCARAAAGGAAACACAAGCTTTCTTAGACGTTGTRGGTTTTTGGAGAATGCATATTCCAAATTACAGTCAGATTGTAAGCCCTCTCTTATCAAGTGACCCGGAAGAAGAACGATTTCAAGTCGGACTCTGAGCAACAACATGCCTTTGAACAAATTACACGGGAGATAGTTCAGGCAGTAGCCCTTGGGCCAGTCCGGGCAGGACAAGATGTAAAGAATGTGCTCTACACCACAGCCGGGGAGAATGGCCCTACCTGGAGCCTCTGSCAGAAAGCACCAGGGGAGACTCGAGGTCGACCCCTAGGGTTTTGGAGTTGGGGATACAGAGGATCCGAAGGCCGCTATACTCCAACTGACAAAGTGATATTGGCAGCATATGAAGGGGTTTGAGGTGCTTCAGAAGTGSTTGGTACTGAAGCACAGCTCCTCCTGGCACCCCGACTGCTGGTGCTGGGCTGGATGTTCAAAGGGAGGGTCCCCTCTACACATCATGCAACTGATGCTATGTGGAGTAAGTGGGTTGCACTGATCACACAACGGGCCCGAATAGGAAACCCCAGTCGCCCAGGAATCTTAGAAGTGATCACAAGCTGGCCAGAAGGCAAAGAATTCGGAATATCACTGGAGGAGGATGTGACGCATGCTGAAGAGGCCCCACTGTATAATAAACTACCAGAAAATGAGAAGCAATMTGCCYTGTTCACTGATGGGTCCTGTCRTCTTGTGGGAAAGCATCGGAGGTGGAAGGCTGCTGTATGGAGTCCTATACGACAAGTTGCARAAAATGCTGAAGGAGAAGGTGAATCAAGTCAGTTTGCAGAAGTGAAAGCCATCTAGCTGGCTTTGGATGTTGCCGAACGAGAAAAATGCCCAATGGCACTGACTCATGGATGGTGGCAAATGCCCTGTGGGGGTGGTTGCAGCAATGGAAGCAGAGCAACTGGCAGCGCAGAGGCAAACCCATCTGGGCTGCCGCATTGTGGCAAGATACTGCTGCCCGGGTAGAGAAGCTGGTTGTGAAAGTGCGTCAGGTAGATGCTCACGTAGCCAAGAGTCGGGCCACTGAAGCACATCAAAATAACCAGCAGGTGGATCAGACTGCTAAGATCAAAGTGGCTCAGGTGGATCTGGACTGGCAACAGAAGGGTGAAKTATTTATAGCTYGGTGGGCCCATGACACCTCAGGCCATCAAGGAAGAGATGCAACATATAGATGGGCTYGWGATCGAGGGGTGGACTTGACCATGGACGCTATTGCACAGGTTATCCATGAATGTGAAACATGCGCTGCAATCAAGCAAGCCAAGCGAGTAAAGCCCCTCTGGTATGGAGGATGATGGCTGAAATATAAATATGGGGAGGCCTGGCAGATTGATTATATCACACTCCCACAAACTCGCCAAGGCAAGCGCTATGTGCTCACCATGGAGGAAGCAACCACCGGATGGCTGGAAACATATCCCATGCCCCATGCCACCACCCGGAACACTATCCTGGGCCTTGAAAAACAGGTCTTATGGCGACATGGCACCCCAGAAAGAATTGAGTCAGACAATGGGACCCATTTCCAAAACAACCTTATAGATACCTGGGCCAAAAAGCACAGCATTGAATGGGTATATCACATCCCCTATCATGCACCAGCCTCYGGGAAAAYWGAAYRATACAATGGACTGCTAAAGACTACACTGAGAGCAATGGGTGGTGGGACATTCAAACATTGGGATGCACATTTAGCAAAAGCCACCTGGCTAGTCARCACCAGGGGATCTTTCAATCGAGCTGGCCCTGCCCAATCAAAATCTTTACGTACTGTAGATGGGGATAAAGTCCCTGTAGTGCACATARAAAATATGCTGGGGAAGACAGTCTGGGTTACTCCTGCCTCGGGCAAGGGAAAACCCATTCGTGGGATTGCTTTTGCTCAAGGACCTGGGTGCACTTGGTGGGTAATGCGAAAGGATGGGGAAGTCCGATGTGTACCTCAAGGGGATTTGATTTTGGGTGAGAATAGCCAATGATTTAAATTGTATGATGTTAATTGCTATATAGTACTGTATGTCATCACTTCTATAGCTGCTATAGGCCATATCAATGGTATTGCAGTAAAAAAATCACCCAGATTAATGAAAAATGAACTTTGATGAAACCAAGCAAAGTGCAACGATGATAGAACCAGATAAGTGCAGCGATAATGGAACCAGAACTGGCTTCAGCATGCAACAATCCAACACCACACACCATTTCTCCTGCCCTGAAAGACTGTTACAACAGATGGAGCCCAAAGTCACGGACTCAAATGAACTCATTGGACAATTTAGAGGGATGGCCCATAGACTAAGGGAATGATATCTGTGTGTGTATATATCAAAAGACAAGAAAAGTGGTGGTGATTAATTAGAATGTATTGGAAAAATGTGAGACCTAGGCATGACGTAGATGGTATGGAATAAGGGGTGGATACTGTCCTGGTTTCAGCTGGGATAGAGTTAATTTTCTTCCTAGTAGCTGGTATAGTGCTGTGTTTTGGATTTAGGATGAGAAGAATGTTGATAACACTCCGATATTTTTAGTTGTTGCTAAGGAGTCTACTAGTCAAGGACTTTTCAGCTTCCCATGCTCTGCCAGGTGCACAAGAAGCTGGGAGGGAGCATAGCCAGGACAGCTAGCCCAACTGGCCAACGGGGTATTCCATACCATGTGACGTCATGCTCAGTATATAAATAGGAGGCATGGTCCAGGAAGTAGYGATCGCTGTTTGCATATCAATCGGTGGGTGGTAAGCAATTGCATTGTGCATCACTCATTTTGTATATTCTACCATTATTATTATTATTATTATTAATATTTTTCCCTTCCTTTTCTCTTCTATTAAACTGTCTTTATCTCAGTCCATGAATTTTACTTTTTTTCCTTCCCGATTCTCTCCCCCATCCCACTGTGGGGGGGAGTAAGCGAGCTGCTATGTGGTGTTTGGCTGCCTGCCGGGTTAAACCACAACAATAAGCCAATTTTATGTTGCTTGCCATCTTGAACAGTAACCTAGAGACCTTGCTAAAAGCTGGAAGAAACCCGGGTTAAATAACTTGTTCAATTGCTGCAATAGCTTCACATCCTACGGAAGAAAAAATATTTTACATACTATTAATTAAGTTAAAAGGTCAAAAAATATAAGACTACAGCTAAGAAGATTGGTTGAAAAAGAAAGGTCAAAAATGTGTAGCACCAAAGCACACATATGCACGTAAGACAAAAGTTTGTTTCACTTTAGTAAGATGCCCTGAAATTAGAGCCTCTGACATGTCTATGCTCCACGAAGGGAAGAGACTCAAGTTAGAACAAGCTTACTCCTGACCAAGGTGTTATGTCCACATGATTCCAAGTAGAAAGGAGCTCCAAATGCAGCTCCAGAACACCTCCAGTTGAACTCAGATGTACGTGTTTCATACTTCACTGCACACTACAAGCATGATGTGGATCAATTTTCAAAGTGTGGGTGGGTGGCCTTGTTCAAGGAAAGAAAAACCTTGTTAGACAAGTTTTGCTGTTAGTTGTTGGAATTAGGGAGTGGGACTGAAAGGCATGTGAAAGTTGAAATTTGGTTATAATTAAGTTCTCAAATATAAATTTGTCCTGTTGAAGCCCAGGTTTTTATAGGGACCTGGATGCAACTGAACTAGAACCAACATTTCTTTGAAGATGGTTTCACTTAAAAGTCACTTTATTTTCTTTTGTTGTAGTCATTACATGAGTCAGCCATTGAAAAGCTCCAATAAACCATGATAGAGCTAGGAATACATTATAGAAAATTTCTTGAGTGACAGAATGCATTGCTTCAACTGGTCAAAGTACTAGTTAGTTAAATAAAACTTGACAGTCTGGGAGAAATATATTGAGAAAACAGCAAAGTTCTTGAGACTGGAACAGAGCTAGTTTGGCCAATAAATTTTATGTGATTATAAATGTGTTCAGATTTACATGTCAGGTAGTTTTTGTTGAGAAATAAATTTTTATTGGAAAGACTCAGTAAACAATCATGAAAATTTTTGTTTTGAACTGCAAATTTGGACTGCATTAAAAACAGGAGCTAAAATAAGAACTAATGTTTAGAGCTACTTACATCTCTAGCTGTGAATTATGCTGGTAAATTACATCTTATTTTAATCCTAGTTTTAGGGTCAGAAAGCTACATGACCATCTACTTAAAACACTTTAAATCATCATGATTTAAAAATACGTTTGTTATTCACTTTCTCAATTTTTCAAAGTCTAAATAGTTTCCTCTGTGCATATACATTCTGAATTATGTGTTTCCATCATATGCACCATATTCTCTCTATAAAACTTTTACCTTCATAAAACAAAGTCTGCATTTGTTAGATGTATTAAAACAGAAGAGACTTTTGCAGCTTCGAAACCTCATCATATTCTTCTTTAAAATACGAGCCAGAACTATGCTTATTGCAAAATAAACATGTGAAATATAATTAGGAGAGTACTCCAAAGCTCTCCTCTGCTCAGTTGTCATGGTTGGTTATCCTAAAGGAAAAATTGTCTGGATGGAAGAACTGGCTTCACTGAAGTCAATAGTAATCATCCTGTTGATGGGAATATGGCCAAGATTTCCACGGAGTAAACTGTATTGAGGTAAAATGAGATTTTTTTGAAGCAACCTCAACCTCCATACTGCATGCTTTTGACTAGTCACCAAACCAAATCTGACAACTTTGAAAATCTCATCCATAAATCACAACTGCAACACAAACCCAGAAAACTCATAAAAACACATTTAAGTGAATGTGTCCCAGTGAAGACAGATCCAACCCCAAGTTAAAAAGGAATAAAAACATGTCAATGCTTAATAATGTCTAACTTTTAGGCCCACTTTCTAGCTTTGCAGCCTAGGCATCTCCAGTAGCTCTTACAAAAATTAGTCCCACTTACATGAACTAGATCCTGTTAAGGTAACTAACTGAAAATACTGTGGGATAAATGCCCCTCCCTTGCATCTCAGCACTTTACTGAGCCTCAGAAAGGATCCTTTACACTCAGGGTTTGTAGCCTGGAATTTCCCAAGCACTTTCTTTGAAAAATGGAGACAGATGAAGCCTAGGAATCTCCTACGCCTTATTATTAAACACCTCTAGGTCTAAAGCACTAGATTTGAATACAGGAAAAACATGTACACTTCCCTCCTTTGCCCAGATCTTAGCTTTCCCTTCACTGGATAGTACCAAAAATCACAAGCTGGAGCCCATTCTGAGTGAAGGGATGCTGTTAATTCTACATCCTTCCTTTGAAGCCATTCCATTCTGCAAATAGCACAAAACATTGAATGTGTCAGAGATCAAGAGCATGTACAAGATTGACTAGACCAACAATTARGGCATTTATCTGTCAAGGAAAACTCAAAGGTTACGGTTTATGGTCTCACACTTTTATCATTCATCTGTACAGTCTTTCAGAATTAGGRATAATAGGACAGGACTTGCTTAGCCCAGGAGAAATTATAGCAATTTTACAGTCTCTAGCAAGTTAACATTAGCAAATTGTGAGCATAGCAAGTGTTTATGAGATTAAATACATTGTTCAGTTAATGATCTTTGTTGGCAGCAGACCCAAAATGAAGACTGCCTAATGGGTGTAGGTAACTCCTGCTGACGAGCTCCATGAAAGATATAYGGTGATGACAGCCCTAAAGTGAAATAGACATATGCATAATTTTTAGGACCTAAAATGCCTAATGGGGAACCATACCAGAGAGGATAATTCTCGTAATTATAAATCTGTTATGTGAACTTTGCATAAGCAAACTTGAGAGACATAAAAGTACTTATTAGGAAGATTCTGTGAATAAACAGTAGCAATGGCTATGGTTAAATGTCTCTCTCCCTCTTTTTTTTTCCTTTTTCTGGCAGGAGCCATCTAATGATGTATTTTTTATACGTTTTGCTAAGACACTTCACAGTATAATTGCTACTCTATGTTTCAACATCACAATAATTGGCACTACTCTTAAACTCAGTGTCCTTTATGGTGTCCTAGATGTTATACTATTTAAAATGTCATACTAAGTCTATTTCATAAAATCAGAATCATAGAATCATAGAATCATAGAATAGTTTGGATTGGAAGGGACCTTTAAAGATCATCTAGTCCAACCCCCCTGCCATGGGCAGGGATGCCTTCCACTAGATCAGGTTGTTCAAAGGCCCCATCCAACCTAACCCTGAACACTTCCAGAGATGGGGCATCCACAACTTCTCTTGGGCAACCTGTTCCAATGTCTCACCACACACACTGTAAAAAATTTCTTCCTAATATCCAATCTAAATCTACCCTCTTTTAGTTTAAAACTGTTGCCCCTTGTCCCATCTCTACATGCCCTGGTAAAAAATCTCTCTTGATCTTTTTCATAAACCCCCCCTTTATATATTTAAGCACCACAATAAAGTTCCCCCGGAGCCTTCTCTTCTCCAGGCTAAACAACCCCAACTTTCTCAGCCTTTCTTCACAGCAGACGTGTTCCAGCCCTCTGATCATTTTTGCAGCCCTCCTCTAGACCTGCTCGAACAGGTCCATGTCCTTCTTTTGCTGGGGACCCCAGAGCTGTACTCCAGGTGGGGTCTCACGAGAGTGGAGTAGAAGGCGAGAATCACCTCCCTCAACCTGCTGGCCACCCTTCTTTTTATGCAGCCCAGATATGATTGGCTTTCTGGGCTGCAAGCATACATGGCCAGCTCATATATAATTTTTCATTTACCAATATCCCCAAGTCCTTCTCCACAGGGCTGCTCTCAATCCATTCATCCCCCAGTCTGTATTGATATTGGGGAGTGCCCTGGCCCAGGTGCAGGACCTTGCATTTGGCCTTGTTGAACTTCATGAGGTTCACATTGGCCCACTTCTCAAGCCTGTCACGGTACCTCTGGATGGCATCCTGTCCCTCTAGTGAATCAACTGCACCATTCAGCTTGGTGTCAYCTGCAAACTTGCTGAGGGTGCGCTCAATCTCACTGTCTATGTCATTAATACAGATATTGAACAGTACCAGTCCCAATACAGCTCCCTGAGGGACGCCACTTGTTACTGATCTCCATTTGGACATTGAGTCATTGACTGAAACTCTTTGGATGTGGCCATCCAGCCAATTCCTTATCCTTAACCTCTATTTCTTATAAAGATTTTGAGTGACTTCAGAACTTGGGTATGGAGAGAGAGAAGTCTAGGTCATCAAGATTAATGAAACTTATTCAGTACTGGGATGAGGAAGTAAAGCTAACTGGTTAACCCGATTAAATGTTTTGAATATTTTAACTGCAGAGAATGCAAAAGTATGTTTCCCTGTAAATATATTTATAAATAGTCATATTATATATATATATACGGTGTTTGTGATTGAGAGAATGTAGAGAGACAGAGACAGAGACAGAGACAGGGTCACAGAGAAAAAAATGCATTTAACTGCTTATTTTGTATCATCATTTCTGTCTATTGAAGAATAGATCAGGCCTGTGAAGAGTGGAAATAGATCATTGTCTACTTCACTGAACTGCTTTGTGAGAAGGTGAGGGTAAGGAAAATTAGAGATCCTTTTACCTTACTCTATCTGTCCAATTCAGTGAAAAACATATCACTTCTGAGGAAGGAACTTGAGTATTTGAGCTCAAGATGTAATTGGTCCTCAAATATTTGCAGAAAGTTACCGCAAAATTGAGATGCAAATGTAGATGTGGCATTTTGAAAGCATGTGTGGCAATACTTTGTGTCAGCTTCATCGTTCAAATACATTTGTAAAACTTAAATGGTTTTGCATGTATGCCTGCATTTTGTGTTTTACACCTTTATGTATGATGGTCAAGGTCTGATATAACAGGATCTTGAAGTTAGGATGCAAAATTCATGTTTCAGACTCTTAAGAATGAGTCTCAGTTTTTAAGAAATGTTCATTACACAGAAACCAGTAAGACATGCTGGCTCCTCACACCAAATATGTAGGAATCTAAGCAACATTTTATGTAAAGTATTTGTAAAGCATTTTATGTCAAATAAATTTGAGAAAAATTGCCTCTCTTAGAACTACAAAATTAGTTGTGTACTGAAATCAGCCCCTCATGCTTAGATTCAACTGTTTAAAACCACTGAGCTAAGAAAATCAAAGCTAGGTAATGCCTATATAAGGATGCTTATAAGGATGTATATAATATATACAATATATATATTATATATAATTATATATTATATGTATTATATATAATATAAGGATGTATATAATATGATCATGTGTTATATTTAGAGCAGCATGACTTTATTTTCCACCCTCTATATTCAACATATGTTTCCATCACTTATTCTATTGTATGTTAATCAAAAGTTGCTCCTGGACTTTCCTTCAGCACCCATCACTACTGTATTTGAGAATTAAAACCTTTTATAATGTATCACACTAACTTTTCTGTCAAGAAAGGAGTTCCATTTTGCCACTGGAAGACAAGAACAGGTAAGATAAGTGTGAACATGTTCTCCAAGGTCAGGTCCCTAATTTGACATTTCTAGTACCTGTTGTTTGCAGAACACTTAGCACTGAATGACACTTTTTATGTCCAAAACTTAGCTCCCACTCATTCCCATTTGTTACTGTGACTGAGTAGCATGTCCATCTATTAGATATCAGGTCATCAAGCTGAGCATTCAGAAAATAAGAAACACATAATAGTGACCATCTGTGAAGAGACAGATTAAGTGACTTGACATAGGAATTTTCCATAGAATTATTCATTTGCTTTGACTGATGAGACCTTTTCTCTCTACTTGCAATCACATTAGTCACTCAGTACGCTCTTTCTAAATTCAGCAACAAGCAAGAATCCTGCAATCAACAGCTTTCTTCACTACATAATGCTGATTTTTTAACATAGGAGATCTACTCTGTGCATCCAATGAAGGAAAAGTAAAGGGAAAAATAGTACGCGATCATGTGAAGGAAGATCATGTAAAGAAACCCTCAATTCTGTCATATTTTAATAGATTGTAATATCTTGACAGATTTTAACAGGGTGATGGCTGCAAATCTCTACTCTTATGTACTTTGCATGGATAAACAACATTTCTTAGTCTTCCTAAAAAGCAAGCTGGAAAAACATAAATGTGATCAAATTGATACCCTTTTTTAGGCACAGAACTTAGGAGATATGAATCACCTTTCACAGGTTTCTGTAGTCTCTCTCTCTCTCTCTTATTTAGGCAGATTGGAGAAGCTGGCTTCCAACTTAAGTGCCTTCATTAAGTCCTGGAAGAGAAAAAAAAAAAAAAGAGCACAGAAAAATATTTTCATCCTATATTTTGATAATGTCATTTTCATACAGCCATTATAATGAATATGTCTTTTATTTGTCCATTTATGCTATTATTTCTGCTGTTCATGGGGCAAAATGATACAGCTTCAGTACACTGTTAATTGATAACAATTTGGCCATAAATATTGTTTTTCTTACATACAGTGAACAGTGCAAGATAATTCATAGACTTTTTTTGATATTTACATTTTTCAAAAGCTGATACATCTGTACACTCTTCTGTTAGAGAACTGGTGAGACAGGACATATCTAAAAATGAGACATCTAAATAATACTGTATGTTCAAGCACATACTTGTCTCCCACAGAGCCCCACTAATCTTATTTGCGAAAAGCTTTTACACTCTTGTCCAAACAATGATCACCGTCTCAGAGCTTGATCTCACCAGGCAAAAATACAATGCAGAGAAGGAAAAGAAAAGCAGCCTGATATGAAATGTGAGGATAGTAGAGAGTAAGAGGAAAGTCAGATAATGAGGTCTTGGCAAATGATTGCAAATATCCCATGGAAAAAAACCTTGCATTGCAAGGCGATAAATAATTCTTTCCTCTGAGCCTATATGATCCCAGAGAGAAACAGTTCTTACCGCAGGTCTCATTAAGTAGTCTCAGCCCAGGCTATACTAAGACAAAGGTATCTGACTCTGAAAACAGATGGAGACAAACATAAGCATAAGATGATTCAGCTGGTAATACAGTCACTCCTTTCTTGCTTCCTTGTAAGAAGTTACAGTTCACAGTAGAGCACATATAAACATAACCCTGAACTTCTTCCTTTTATTCTGAGAGAGTGTCTCCTTTTAATCACTGGTCAGGGGAAAAGCCCATTTTTATTTCAGAGATAAGATGGAGGAATCTCAGAGCAAGGTTTACACCTGATTATGCTCGGGCTGCCTAAGTCCTTGAGGAAGCCCGGGCTTTTAGCCCTGGTGTTCAAAGAGTATCACAGGAGCCCATAGGTCTGGGGGCCAACAACAGGAGGGATCGGGCTCTGTGTTCTCCTCCTGAAACCCAGTCCTTTGTGCGTGGGGGTTTGTGCAACTCACTAGTGAACTTCAGGCTGGACTAACTAGTGAGGCCCACATCTAGAAAGACCAAGGTGAGAGCCAGTGACTGGGTGAAGGGGCCAGGACCCAGGCATGAAGATCTGATGGACCTAGGGCCTGAGCTCATATTTAAGGATCCCGTGAATCTGTGGGTGTTGCATTCACAGACAGAAAGGGTGTGYGCACATCTCAATGTAAGGAGCAGTGAGAGTGGGCTGTCTGTGTTTTTGTGAGTGCTGTGGGGTTTTATGCGTTGCTGGTAAAGGCAGCTGTGCTGGTCTGTGTGGCTGTCCTGGTTTCAGCTGGGATAGAGTTAATTTTTTTCCTAGTAGCTGGTATAGTGCTATGTTTTGGATTTAGTATGAGAAGAATGTTGATAACACACTGATGTTTTTAGTTGTTGCTAAGTAGTCTACTAGTCAAGGACTTTTCAGCTTCCCATGCTCTGCCAGGTGCACAAGAAGCTGGGAGGGAGCATAGCCAGGACAGCTAGCCCAACTGGCCAAAGGGATATTCCATACCATTTGACGTCATGCTCAGTATATAAAGCTGGGGGAAGAAGAAGGAAGGGGGGGACGTTCGGAGTGATGGTGTTTGTCTTCCCAAGTCACCATTACGCATGATGGAGCCCTGCTTTCCTGGCGATGGCTGAACACCTGCCTGCCGATGGGAAGTAGTGAWWGAATTCCTTGTTTTGCTTTGCTTGCGTGCGTGGCTTTTGCTTTCCCTAKTAAGCTGTCTTTATCTCAACCCACGAGTTTTCTCACTTTTACCCTTCCAATTCCCTCCCCCATCCTACTGTGGGGGGAGTGAGCAAGCGGCTGTGTGGTGCTTAGTTGCTGGCTGGGGTTAAACCACGACAGTGGCTGGCTGTGTTAGTGCCCTCTGTGTATTGTGTGAGTTTTGTGTATCTGCCTCCTGGAGTTCATCTTCAGCATCGCTGCTGGCTGGACTTGCAAAGGGGCGCAGCAGCAGCACACATCAGGCTGGCATGGGCAAGACCTCCAGGTCTGCGCGTACACCAGATTTGGCTCTCCTGGGCCAGGAAGGAGGAACCCACAAGGTCCTGAACAGCACTGGATTCAGCTACTCCTTAACAAAGACAGCCAATAAGGGTGCCAGGGAATGGGATGCTGGTTTATAGGCTAGTAATTCTTGCAGTGATGTCCATAGCATAAGAAGGAAGGTTGTTTAGTCTCTGTGGTTTCTGGAAAAGGTTTGTTGTGTTTCCAGAAAAGGCACACTGAGCAATGAGGGTTTTGAGGACTGTTCCTGTATCACATCAGTTCTGATACCTATTGAGGAAGATTCTGTTCTCAGATGTAATAGGTCTGCCAAACTTTGTCTGCTTGTTGATTGTGGATAACCTGTAAAAGGATACCGAGGTGGATGAATTGTGGATGAAGCTGTTTTTCCTTTTCCTAAATGTTCTCATGAAGATTTTGAAACAGAAGAAAGCTGGTTGAAACAAAAGAATCAGTATGCACAAGAATGAATTCATGCAGCTAATTGATGAAATGCAGAAAGAGTTACCGTTGGAAACACACATTCCGCTTCAGATTTTTTATACCTGCTCTTCAATGAGCAGCACTGAGATACTTCCTAAAGGTGAGACTATCAACTAAAATCCATAACTCTAGTGGATACGAAAATCAGATATATAATACATGTATTTTCTTACAGCCCATTATAATTTCCTGATGATATCTTCCCATGACAAAAGTTCTAATAAATTTTTCTCTTTCAGTTTCACTGAGGCTTATGGCTTCAATCAATGTATATAATCAGTGTATATAATCATAATTGCATTTTATTAAGAGTAACATTGTATATTCCAAATTTAGCCTTTTGTTACACTTTATCAGACTTGACAGAAAGACACTGAATTTAAAAGCTTGCCAGTTTTTCTAGGAATATCAGCTGGTCCAACGAAAGATGGCACCTAACTCTATAAAACTCACCAGGACTTTAGAACATCCATCTGTTACAGTCCTGCTAGTCCTTTACAGTTTGCTATGAATTTCCTCATACTTGGGCATGCTTCTTAAACCTTGACCTATGGCCTTGTAAGAACATTTCTCTAAAAGACAAAGTTTAGCCTTCATCAAAACGTTCCCTAAAATTGGACTTTTAAAAGACACCTCATTAACAATCTGTAGAAGAAGTCTTGAATTTTTAATTTGTGTTTGGCAGCTGTGCTGTTACAAAACTCACTGTCTGAGGGTTACAACGCACTTGCTCAAGTGCAATACTAAAGACCAAGACACACGTTTTAGTTCTGCCTTCGGTAAATCTCACAGCCTGCACATTCAAGTGTTTGTGGTAGGCTCCAAGTCATCCATTTTCACCTTGATAAATATGACAATAATTTTGCTTCTGCACTGGAGAAATAATTATGTTTACACCTGGTAACTGTTGCCTATGGTTTTTTTAGCACCGTTGTTCACTGCCTTTGGAGTTTACAGGCCACGTGGCTGATTACACTCTTCAGGAGCTGAAAAAAACTCTTGTGGAAAGGCTTCATACAACTCCTGTGAGCTGCCTTTAGAAGACCATAATTTATCTTTATGTATGTTTAGGCAGGCTTTTGCAGGTGAACGGGAGCCAGTCCTACTTAAATTTTGAGCTGACTGGAAGTGGTGTGGCTGCATTACCACACGGCTGAGCCTTAGTAGACATACTGTCTTTTCAGCAGGATTTAGCACTGCACCAAGCACTATGGTAACTGCAGAGTATAAACRTCCATCTGCCTGGACTAAGCAAACATTTAGTAAAACAACCCAGGGACTTAGTTGTTACAGATTTGTATACAAAGTCAGTTCACATTATCCACTCCATTTATTGAGAAATAAATTTATTTTGGTKGCTAATTTTTCATCTGTTGGTGGGAATTACATAAACCCATATAGTCAGTGGCCTAAGGTTCACAGGTCTTGATTTCAATGTCTTCCTATACCACAGATTTTCTATGTGGTCTTGGTCAAGTCACTACCTTCAGGTTCCTCTAGAAAATGGAGAAAGTAATTTAATTCTGCTTCTCAAGGTAGGAAGACAATTTAGTTTTTGTGAAGGTTTCAGATACTAACATGAGGGAATTCTTCTAATCACTAAATAGAGTTTTTTACACTTTTGTTAGTATCCTTCTGAAGAATGTATATTTTAGGCTGCCAAAAGTAATGGAAAGGAAGAGAGAACAAACTAATGTTAAACAAATCTATAGGAGAAAGTGAGTGATCATGACAGTAAAGTGTATAAAGGTGTCTCAGCAGTGGACTCCATCCTCATATACAGGGACAAGCAGGCACATGGCCAAGGCAGGATGATGTGATACAAATGTGTGTGATCCATCAGACAGTGGGGAAGTCGTGGGAGGACAGAGGGTGAAATCCCTCGGCTCCTTTCACTCAGTACTGTATATGCAAGCCTCCTCCTGGTGGGAAGTAGCCTGGGGCAAAATGCTCATCTAATACAACTTTACCACTTCTTTTGTATTATATTGGATATGGCTAAACATCATTGTATTGTACACATCACTGCTTTTTTTTTTTTTTTTTTTTTTTTTTTTTTTTTTTTTTTTTTTTTTTTTTTTTTTTAATTAGTTCATTTTTTCCCATAATGGTTGAATGTATGATTCTCACTCTCTGTTAGTTTGAAAGCATTCCTAGTTAATCCATCCTCAATATTATTTGTAAAGATATGAAAAATTCTTATGTACAGAAATTATTTCTTAAGGATAATACTTTAATCCAGACCCTTCTTGGAAGTACAGCTTGTTATTAATCACAACTTACTATTTTTGATTTCTTTTTGCTTCCATGAAAATGGTAGAATCCAGCTTTTTTGTGCAGTCATACAGAAGAGTTAGATGCAGTATCTTGCTAAATTGTATATAATTGGTGCACATCTTCTGTCCTTTTAAGACTCTCAAAAGAAGAGTGTGCCTTTCAGACACAGTCTGTGATTTGTGAACTAGGCTAATTTTATTTCTCATTAATGGATTTTCTTCAGTTGTTAATTTAATTTCCTTAATTACTGTCTTCATTTTTTTTTTCTCAGGGAAAGATAATATTAAAACAATCTTGGCAATTTCCTAAGACAAGTTTTCTCTTCTTTCCTTTGATTTGTGGCAAATAAAGTGTAATTTTTCTCACCTACTCCTTTGAACAATGCCTTTTCGCCACTTCAGATCCATTTTCTCCCTTTTGTCTCTTCTCCTTTTACCAGATGTTTTATTCTCTATCTGTGTACTTCTGCTAAGACTTCTTCATCTTTGTTACTAGGTCATCCATCACAGCTGCCAGCTATTCCACCTTTTTTTGGCAGCCAGCCTTCATCCCCTCCTTCTATTATTAGATACTTTTGCCTTCTCAAGTGCCAGGCACTCTCCACATCTAATAGTTAATGTATTCAACAGGAGGAAACATTATTATGGCTTAGATTATTTTCCTGCAAAACAAAATAAGCATCATAAAACCCAGAAATTCCTGTATATTCCCATAGCTGAATTTCTACCGTAATATGTTATTTAAAAAAAAAAAAAAGTAATAATTACAGTATATTTTTGAGAAAATTAAAAATACCTAATCATAAGAACAGAGAAAACTGCACCTATACAAGTATAGTTATCTTTGGACAAATAGTTYCTTGTATTCCCACAGGCAGAATAGCTATTTCCTTTGTCATCCACTCAAATCTTGTCATTAGATGCTGAATCCAAAATCAAACTCTTCAATACAATTAATAGAAGAAAGTTATTTTAAAACAAAAAGGACAAAAGGGAGATTTTTCTTTGGCAGCCAGACACTCAAATTCAAAGCTCAAAGTGTCATCATTTGAAAATGTAGCACCATTCAGAAGCTGCTATAACTCAGTCTGCCTTGCAGCCAGTGGCTAGCTGTCGGTTATGATATTGCACCACAGGTTAAAAACTCCACTTCCACTAACTCTCCCTCCCTTGAAAATAACCTCTAACATCAGGAACATTTCCATTCACTTTACATCTTTTTGGCTGTCAGCCTCAAGAAACTGGCATCTCTTACAAAGTGTATCCTACCCAGCAAATGAAATATGTGCTTTATCATCTGCCAGCAGACCTCAGGACCTTTACTACTCTTCTGTATACATCAGGAGAAAAAGGAAAAAAAAAAAGTCCTTCAGAGAAATTCATGTTGGGTGACCATTTTGTTCTGCAAATAAAGAGAGATAAATAAAGGGATATGAATTGCTACTTTAAGAGAAAAACATTGTGAAGCTCTGCTAAGGTATAGGCTCTACTTTGTTACTGAGATAATCTAAGGAAGATCTTTATTGCCATAATTTATATATTTTCAGAATTTCCCCTCTAGCTCCCCATAACTTCTTATAATCAGTTTTAGTTGAAGTCTGACATTATTCAGGGTGCTGCTGCTCCTTAAACTGAGGTGAAAATTCCTTTGACACTTCTGCGCGTTTTTATTTTTGTCCACTGGTGGAGGATCAGGGAAGATACAACTGAATTGCTAGTATTTAGTGTTCTGCTTCTGATTTACCAGCTATTTAACGGCATCCATTTGTTCGTTAACTTTATTAATGTTTTTTAAACAGCAAACAAGGAAAGAAAAACTGCCAAGAGTGTTGCCAATATTGCTTAATTTTTTTCATCAAAGTTAACCTGTTTTCTTGAAAATGTTATTTGTCATTATTCTTGTACAAATTTAGGGAACCCCAGGAATATATTATCCTATCAAACTTTGGGTAGCCAGRTTTTTCTTTCAGCATGACTTGACATAGATTTGCTTATACCAAGAAATAAAAAGTAATGCATGTCCTCTCAAATATGTCTGCATTAATCTTAAACATGAGGAAAGCTCAAAATGGAAACAAACCTAAGAAAAATTTAAGTTCCTGATGGCAAGGTTGGAAAGACTATTACAAAACAAACATCTAAGGAGCATGCAACATATCCGACCCAAATCTCTCCTAAGTTTTAATTAAGCCTTCTCTAGGACATTTTTCTCAACCCTGAACAGCTCAATGATAGCAGGTGCCTACAGTGTTGCCTTTAGAGTAAGGACAAGTTTTTAGGCTCTCTTATCCCACTCTGTCCCACTTTGCATTGTCATGATGTCACTGTATGCAAATAAATTTTCAGAGCCATTCCTGGAGATCTCTACCCACTCCTACCTGTCTACTAACCTCAGTAATAAAATCAATGAGATTACTTGAAAGACCTCTTTGCAATATAAGAATAATATTGTTGATTGATTTAGGATTTGGAGCATCCTTTTTGCTTCACAACTATTATCCATGATTTACAATTTTATTTACAATTATATAAGTTGTAATATTAGCAGCTAAGTTTTGCTGGTAGTTTTTCTCTTATTGCCAACAATTTGAAACTCAATTACTTGGTGGTCACTGTGACCAAGACAGCCACCAATCACCACTTCGCCCACGCGTCCCTTTCTGTTTACAAACAACAAATCTAGGAGGCYACCTTTCCTAGTCAGCTCCCTTAGTACCTGCACCAAGAAGTTATCTTCAGCATGCTTCAGAAATTTCCGCTGTTTGTGACCTGTTTGTGTCTGCTGTATGATATTCCTAGTTGATGTATGGGAAGTTAAAATCACTCATAAGAACAAGGGCAGCTGATCTAGAGATATCCCTTAATTCCTTGTAGAATAATTCATCCGTGTCGTTGTCCTGGCTGGGTGGTCAATAGTAGACTCCCACAACATCCACTTTATTTGCTTTCCCCTTCATCTTTACCCAGAGGCTCTCAACTGTGTCGTCGCCAACTGTAAGTGCCATACAATCCAACCCCTCCCTYACATACAGTGCCTCCCTCCCAACTCGCCTGCCCTGCCTATCCCTCCTGAAGAGCTTATAATGGTCCATCACTGCACCCCAGTCACAGGGCTCATTCCACCAGGTTTCACTTATGCCAAGGATGTCATAGCTCTGGGACTGGGCCAAAGCTTCTAGCTCCTCTTGCTTATTCCTCATGCTGTGCGCATTAGTATAAAGACACTTCAAATGTGCTCCAGTATACTCAGCACATCATGGAGCACATGGAAGGACCTCACTAGCACACTGCCCCTCAAACACTGGCATGCTGCCCCCAGGCTTCTCTCTAGCAAGCCTGGTTTTATCCCTTTCCCCCTTCAAATCCAGTTTAAAGCTAGATTTAGCAATGAGCCCTGCTCACTTCTGCACAAAGATCCTTTTCCCCCTTTGAGACAGCTGTACCCCATCTGTCACCAGCAGGCCTGGTGTCATGTAGACCAACCCATGATCAAAAAAGCCAAAATTCTGCCAGTGACACCAGGCTCGGAGCCAGGTATTGATCTGCTGGCTCTTCCCGTTTCGTCCCTCATCATTCCCTGCAACTGGAAGGATAGAGGAGAACACTACCTGTGGTCCTGATCCCTTAACCAGTCATCCCAAGGCCCTGAAGTCTCTCTTGACTGCCCTTGGACTTCTTGTTGCAACTTCATCGCTGCCTACCTGAAAAATCAATAATGGATAATAATCCGAGAGCCGTACCAGGGTAGGAATTTTTCTCTTCCCATCTTTAACCGGGGCCCCAGGGAGGCAGCAGACTTCCTTAAGAAGTGGGTCCGGTCTGCATATTGGGCMCTCTGTTCCCCTCAGGAGAGAGTCTCCTATGACAATGACCCATCTTTTTTTCTTTATGGAAGCGGTTTTGACGCAGGCTGTAGGCCGACTTAATCTTGGCGACACCTCCAAGCTAGATGAACCATCGTCCTCGTCATTGTTCRGTTCCACTTGCAGAGCCTCRTACCTATTATGCAAGGAGACCTGGGAAGGTGGGGTAGACACAGAGGAGACGTGCCTGCTGCGCCGGGCAGGAGCTTCTTGCCATTCCCCCTTATCCCTTAAGTCAGCACATTCTGGGTGGAGGGAGGGTAGGGAATCCTCCATATCATGCGTCCTGTCTGTCTGCAGGGCCTGTCCCAGGGAAGGTAGGGYRCAGTTCCAGCAGTTTATCTCTCTTTTGGACTCCCTGATACTGCTCAACCTACTCACCTTCCTCCCGGAGCTCTGCTACTAAGGTTAACCTGATAGGACCTAAAAGATAGCCTTCTATCCCTATTTTCTGTTAAATTAGCTTTTGGGTTGAAAACAAGTTAGCCATCTCTTTACAGTAAAACTGCCTGTGCAGTGTCATTATAGCTATGAGAATATACTCCAATGACCTTTCATTAATATTAATCTGGCAAAGGAAAAGTTGAATTTTATGAACAGTAATAGAAAACAGTTGCAAGGCACCCCAGTGGACTGGTAAAAATTAAACATGCATGAAGCATTCCTCCAGATACCATGTATTCCTTATATATACCAACACTATATTAAGGTTTCCCAGGTCCAATGAAAATAAATCAATGATTTATGAAACTTGTAAGCTGGTATTCAGAACAGTGAGCAACACTTCTCTCACTTTTCTCTGTGGAGACAAAAAAATGCCGATTCAGGTATTGCAACACCTTTGTACTGAATCCACGCAGAGCACTAATGCATGGGCTGAAGAATTTCTGACAAGACAGGACAGAGATGAAGTTGCCTAGGAAATTAAGGAAGACCTTTATTATACTTACACTGTGCATAAATATGTGGTTATATATGTGTGAGTGTGTGTGCGTATTTTATGTGTAAATGAAGGTGCATTTTCTTCATYTGTGGCACTCTACTTTGGGGTCTGTAACAGAAGATTTTTTAGGATGTTATCACAGAAGTCAATAAATGGTTTGGGGTTTAGTTTGATGTAGTATCCATATAGACAAAGTCATTTAAACTCTGGCAGTTCATTAACTTTCCCTTAAGACTCATGTGAAAGCGTTTTCCTCCTCTCTGCCTCTCTTACATGTTTGGCATGACAAAATAATGTATAGCTTTGTTATTTAAAGTTTTACTACAGAAGTGTAAATCTCCTAGTTAGCAAATACATGAAGCTGTTTTATTGTCTCATTCAAGAATTCTTTAAGCAACAACTTTAAGTTAAACTAGAAGCTTAAGGCTATAAATTACTTGTGCAGTTCTGTGGCACAGATAAATTAACATTGCCACTGTCCTTGGTAATTTTCTGAGACCTCTCACTGTGCCATTTTTATGGAGACCTAAATTGCTCATATATTCTTCTGCTTTTTACTGTATGTTTTTAAAGTAAATTTCACTCTCTGTGAAAGCAGCCAGACTGGAACATGTGGACCTTTTTTTTGTTATAAAATCTGATAAGTAATAAGAAGAAATAAAATTCTTGCATCTGATCTACTGCCATGATTTACCTTGATGATGAGACCCTCTGAAGGATGAAAGCAAATTGTTCTTCAGTCCCATTCTGTCTTTTCCTTTTGTACTGAGAAAGCCAACCAAGTTGTTAACAAATGCAAACTGTTATAGTATTTTCTTTTATTTTTTATTCATTTTCTGATGTGGAAAATTAGGCCACTAGAAACCAGACTGAGATCAATGCATTTCAACATGAAGCATGAAACACCCTTCTGAAAGTAATATCTCTTATTTAATAGTTTGAGCTTACTAGTGGAAAGCTGATGTCTGCTTTTAGAAAACTGACCACTACCCCTGAAGCAGTCATGCAGTCTCTGATTTTAAACATAAAAACATTTCCAGATATAAAGACTGCTAAGTAGTCTAACCCTACACAGCCTTTGAATGCTGATGCCATGTCTCTGACCACCATTTAGAATACAGTTACTTCGATAATGTGTCACCACTACTTAAAAGAGGCAACTGGTGAAAGGACAGTTTTTTCCCAACTTGTGAGATCTATTCTTGTCCTTCACTGAAAAATTAGATAAGAATTAATTAAACATGATTAAATACTATCCCACTTCCAGATAGTCTGTTGCCAGCTGCTCATCCGTTCTCCAGATGTGAGGCAGAGAGCAGATGTTTCTCACAGATCAGAGTGACAAAGCCTGCAGGGATTATTTTTTGGAAGAAGTCTGCTTTTCCTTGCAGTCATACATTTCCTAGAATCATCTGAGGACCTGGCTGTGAAGCAGATGGTCTTCAATCTCTCCTGTTCTCTTTCCAGGGCACATTTCGGCTTTGGCTTTTTCTCTTGTGTGGTAAGGCTTTTGGATACTACAGGAGGGGAGGAGCTCCCTGGCCCAAGGTGTGTGAAGCAGTCACCCTACCAACCTGTGGTCAGGTATCACAGAGGACTAGAGTCACTGGTTTAGGCTGGCACCTTCCAGGCCTGTGTTCCTAGTTAAATAAATAATCAAGAGCTCTCTTCTGAGCTCTGTGAAGATTTTAAAACTTTGTGTGGGTGCTGGGGTGTTATGTGCTCAGAGAAACCATTGGGGTGGAATCAGTGCTCTGGCCTTCATTGATTTCCATTTTTATGGACTATTTTATCATCTTTTTATTAGAAAGTGATTTCAGTGTTGCCCTTTCATATCTGCTACCCTGAGGACAGCAAGATGAAAAATACTCAATGTTATCCTTTCTCTTTAATAACAGAAACTGGATATTTTGTTTGTAAGCGGGAAACAATCTCAGTCCCAGGTTTCATTTTGCTGTGCAACAGAAAATATATTTTGACATGTAATAGAAAGCACCTCTACTTTTACTATTTTCCCATGAAATGATAAAACATATGATTTGATTGTTCAGGAGGTTTTAAACAGGTGACAGCCTTAATCTGGACTTTAGGGTACATGAATGAGATCTCTAGTGTTCAGAAAGATCAAAAGAAAGAAAATTGTATTGAAATATAGATAGCATGTGGTTGGCTAGAAATTATTTGCATTCAACTCCTGAAGTGATTTATAATTTAAGGTTGCTATAATTCACTTTTTTCAGTAGCAATGGGTTTTAGTGGTGTGTTCTTTTCTAATGCCCAAACTAAGGAGTGTACCTTCCAGTGCGAAATGACTTACCAATGTGAATTATTTTCTTGTAAGTAGTATCAGGTCTAAGAAGACATGCAAGCCAACTTATCCTATAGATAATAACATATACAACAGAAATACTAAAGACTATAATGCAARAAATACCTGTTATTACTCATTGCAAGCAAGCAGCATTTAGCTGTTGTGCTTCTGCGGTCCTGAAGGCTAGTTGTAGGACACTTACTAAACTGTCTCCACAGTGTCTGTGGAAAATCTCATCTTTATTATCAGTTTTGCTTTCTGGATGTACGGACCTACCAGGACTTGTGCACGGCAACTTGCACACTTAATCACTTGTTTTCTATCCCATTTCATCTGCCTGTGTGCCGAGTTCCCTTTCCAAGGTGTCTTAGAGCTGCAGCTCTACCCTGCTCATGGTGACTCACCAAGTCAAGTCTCTCCATGCCATGTGCAAGCAGTGGGATTTGGACAGGTAATTTCAGCTATAAGCAGCTATGACTGCACAGAAATCCTTTTAAGCAATCCAGCTTAAGCTTTTGAATAACACACCATGAATTTCTGCCCAAATAGTATATGTCACTGTGTTAAGACTATCTAAGCAGCAAGTGAAAAATCTATCATCAATAACTTACTCCCTCTTTCCCTTAAATATCCACAGTAAATTGAGTGACTGTGTTTTTCAAGCCTTTTTTTGGTTTGCTTTAAGGACGAAAAATGYAGGGTTTTTAAGACAATAAGCATTTAGAAAGCATTACAGTCTACAACAACCTTAAAGAGCATACTGTGCAAACTACTGTGAGATTTTTCAAGTTCCCCTTCCTGCCTGAGCCTTTCACGAGCATCTAGGAGACAAGCGGAGGGGAGAGAGAGTAGAAGTGCTATTGAAAACATTTAAACTTCAATCAAAGTTGACATTAGATTACATTCCTGAGAGGACTATGCTGTTGTGTGAACATAAGCATAAGGATTTTGCAAGTATTAGCAATCTCTGGGTTGCAAAATGCACTTTATGGCCACTGCGTAATGGCATGTTTGTACAGATGGGTCTTACATGTAGACAGCAGCACAGCTGAGGAATCAATGTAGTTAAGAAAGAAAAACACAAAAATAAAACAAACTATACTAGTGATATGCTAAATAAGTATATTTTCAAGACCTAGCTCTTAGTTGGTTAAAAAAAAAAAAAAAGCTCTATTTGCCATAAACCCAACAGTATTATTACAGGATCTTAGTTCGATTCAAGTTCTAGACCAGCTGTTGAACCCCTCTGTCTTCAAATTCCTCTCTCATTCTCACTTGTGCAACTATATCGAATAAAATAGGGTCATGTGGGCATATTTTCTATTCACAGAGTCTAAATGTATGAGTAGAAAATAAAACATCTCAGTTCATTTGAGGACAAATCTAAGCTGTAGGATCTTTATTGTCTGCTGATTCTTAAGGTAGTGCTTACAGACTGAAATCTTGAGATTTCTTGAGAAATCTTGAGATTTACACTCACTTCATTTCATTTCAAATCATTTATCCACAAAATCTTTTCAAGATTACATGGTAACCTCCAAAGACAAAAAGTCTGAAGACTAAAGCTATACTAAATCCATGGAAGAAATAGAAAAAAAAGTGTTATTTTGTATTTTAAGGGAAAAAGAATTCTGACCACAATAGGCTAAAGTGATAAATTTTCAGGCATGTTAATGCATTCAGGTCATGAAGACATAGCTGGTAGTGATGTCTCAGTACAAAAAAACATTTTAATGGTAGATATGATTGCGATGTTGGAGATTTTGTACATTTGCATTGATCTTTAAGCAGTTGTTCTACCTTAAAAGTCGGTAAAGATAAATTTAACGTCTACCTTATCTGTTGACCTTTATCTATTAATTTCTTTTTGTCTAATAAAATGTTATAATCTGACCAATGTTCCAGTGGTTGAAAGTTACTGATGTTAAAGTACTTTTTACTACAGTCTCTGAATCTAGTAGTTTATAACATGCTGTTCATTATCACTTCACGACTGCTAAACTGCGTGAGACAGACTTTTTATTGCTTGTTCTATTGACAAAAATGCACTACAGATGCCTTATATTTTAATGGTGTTTTAATGATGGTTATAATAGTTAGCATGCCATGATTTTATGTTCAACACAGATTGCCTTGGCAGTATAATTAATAAGCACACAAATACACTTGGTGAAGAGAATTTCAGACTCCCGTAAGAATGGTCACTTACAAAATCCAGCATGCTAAACCAGAACTTTCTTGTTTCTGCTTGTCATACATGGAACAGAGTTTTCATAATAAACTTCAAGTGAGTTTCAATTCCAGTTCAATTTTTCCCTATCTTACATTTATCAAGCTTCCTCACCGTGCTCTTCACCATAAAGTCAATTTTAAATGTACAAAAGCAGACCCCTGCCTTCTCCACCACACTTTTTACAAGACTGGCATGTAAGACTCCTACAAAGTCCAGTGTATCGCAGCCCAGTTTCCTCTGCACATTACACAGAGAGCAGCTTTAGTCCCACGTTAAGAGATTGAACCTCCTGACCTCCAGAGGTCCTGCACCACTCTCTGAGTCTGTGAAATACCAGAACACTAATGTGTAAGTGCTCTCATGGGTGTGAGAAATAATTAAATTCAAATTCCTACAGATTTTTTATTTGGATCGTGAACTTCAATTAAAGATTTCCTATGGCTGGGGCTTCTGTAAGTAAGATCTCTCCATGTGAGCTCACTGAGCTGTTCAACAACATGAGAGTTTCCACTGTAATGTCTCCCTCAGAACAAGCAGAGGAGATGTGTTTCCTCAGTGTGGCTGCCTATTTCACCAGATGTTTCTCAGTGTAATTCCCAACGTGAAGCTTCTGTGAGTTTATTTGGATACTATCAGGTTCAACAGTTGGCCTACCCAAAGATGCATCAACTTCCTCCCTCTTCCCCTGAAACGCTGACCTCTCCTGATCACATAAACCTCATTGTCTTGGGAAGCCTGGATAAAAATGAAAGGAAAATAAGAGAACCTATTCAAAAGTATCTTTAATAAATTAGTTGCGAGAGAGATAATGGTGCTGTCTAAATTGCTTTTTATTGCCTACTGCACCTCATGCCTAGGAATGGGAACTTGAAAACTTAAAATTACTAAGGATTGCCTTATTGACTAGCAAACAGGTAGCGATGGAGTAGAATAGTTTGTTTTGTTATAGCTCTAATCAATGATTAATTTGAAGGAGTTCAGGGCAGGAGGCAAGACCCATTTATTTTGTTCAGTATTTGATTAACTGTTTTTGCTTGATTCTTGTTTTGTGTTTTAATTTTTCATAATCAGAGCACTTAGCTGTCAGGATGACAGGTGGTTATAGAAACTAGAAAATTAAATAAATAAACCAGTCACTTGGGCTTATCTGTGCATCCCTGGGATATCTGGTCTCAGAAAGTACTCCCTTCTCCAGCACAAAGAACCTGKAAAGATGAAGCAGTCCAGAACAGGTACAGTGTACATTGTTTCTCAGAGCTACTGTTTCACGCTACCTGCAAAATCTGCTTTATCCTTATCCAAAGTTTGAGGCTTTTCTTTAAAACAACAAGTGGCCAAGTAACTTAAGAATAGAATGAAAATGAAAGACAGGATTCTCATATAGTCCAGGCTTTTGACTTGTACTATTTCTTCATTTTCTTCAAAATAGGGTTTTCCAACTTCACCAAGTCAGGGGCTTTTTATTATAAAGGAAGGCAGAGGAGGACTTTTTTTTCTCAAAGGCCTTCATTTTAGTGGAAGGGGAAGAATTACTCTCCTTTCAATACAGCTTCTGAAAAGGAAATGTAAACATTGGCCAGGGACTTTGAAGACTGAAAAATCAATGTCAACAACTCCTTAGAGTTTATTGAATTTGAATACTCTTAGTGAAATGTTTTCAATTTGATGAATGATAAGGATGCTCGCTCAGAATTGGTTTTGRTACATTCTACTGGGACTGACGCTGTTTTTATCAGATGGATGTTATCTTTATTCCAGGTTTTTGAAGGACAGGAAAAATTTTAGTACTAGGTACACTAGGTATAAGTTAGTATAATTGTTGACTATATTGAAGAAAAATGTATTTTCTCCATCCATATGTTCCTACGGGTATTTGCATTCATATTGCGGCAACATTTATGGAGATTGGGACTCCATTGTGTTACATAGCACAAGTGTACATCTTTAGAAATATCATTTTATGAGACAAGAAGAAACCATTTATAGTAGTATTAATAGAGTATTACAGGAAATTACTTCGTTTGCTTCTGAGATGGCCACCTCAGCAGAAGTGTATCAGAAAGAACAGATATGAACACGTATGGAACTTTTCTAGAATCTGACCAAGCCAAAGTATAAATCAGCATCTCCCTGCAGACTGAACTCATCTGTTACCCTTCTGCTTCCATAGCACAGTACCTGCTGTTGGAATGCACTTCATCCTGATTCAGTTCCTTTCCATCTATCATCTTTGCTCAGATTTCCCTGTAAGCAGACTCACTGCATTTTAGTCATGCCATCTGTGGCAAAGCTGCTATCTGCAAAATGGTCAGGTATACTGTTGTGAATCATGCAGCAAAGTCATCCTAGGCTACATTTTGGGTTGCTAAGCTTTTACAAGAAACCTCGTAAACTGTTTCCATGGTGGTTTTTTTTTCCTGAATGTCATCTATGCTCTGTAGTCCCTCTAGAAAGAGATCCTTGAGGGTCTTGAATGTCTAAGTTGCTAAAAGAATACATTTGTTCTGATACAATTTCATGGAAATGATCTCAGAGGAAATTTAACATTCRGTAGAAAGCCTGTGTCTATGGCTTTTGTTAAGGGTGACTTTGAACATTTTGGTTTCCTAATGAATATGGCTAGCATCACAAGGCACCTGTGCTAGAGGGTGTGCTTGTGATAGTAGAGCAGAATGAAGTGATAACAGAAATTCAGGTTCAGCGTTGTTCTTGTTGCTGCCAGTAGCTGTTTGTGACAGATGGCTATTTCTGGATATYTGTGTTATGATTCTGAGGGGTTTTTTTTGTTTTTTTCTGAACTTTTTTGCACTAGCTGTATGAATAAATTTTATCTGTTTTTCTAGTCAAACGGCTTGCCAGGGGAACAGGGAGAATCTGCTCAGACAACCTCATCTACAGATTGACTGGGCAGAATTAGAGCCCTTTAAAGCTGATCTGAAAGTGCCGCTGGGACATCTGAAACTGAAGATGCCACTTTCAATAGAGGGATGATGAAAAAGGGCTGACCGAGACTTTGTCTGCACTGCCTTTGGTACACACAGGCTCAAACTCAGGCTTGATTTTGGAGAAGCATGGCTACAACAAGCTCTGTCAACAGAGGCATGGGCTGTGCATGAGTCTTTCCTCTGACCCATCTGCAATGCTCCCCTGCCTAAGTCCCCTCCTGGGCAGCCTGTTCCTTTGCTCCACGCTTGGTCCAGGTTCGGAGGCAGGTAGACGTGCAGTGCAGGTGGTCAGTGGATTGGGCTTCAGCACACAGCAGTGTGCCGCAGTCAGCTCCAAGCCAGTGTCATAGAATAGATGTAGCCTTGCAGCCTGTGCAGGGCATATGAGGGAAATATTAATTGTTTAATGAACTACATTGGTCAAATATTATATTAAAATGGATTTTAAAACTAGCCAATGAGGCAGAGGGACGAGTTAATAAAAATTATTATTTTTATTAGGAAGGAATTAGAGGAATCTGAAGGCTGTGTGATAAAGCAAGCAAGAGGTGGACAAACCTTTACAGACATGCTGGAAGGACACTTCTTCATTTTGTCTTCATGTTTCCAGGTCGTCTTTATTTGTACCAGTGTTAGATGGCAAGATGTCTATGTTTATCCATTTTAAGTTCTTATTTTTTTCTCTTTGAAACAAGTTGAATTGAATCATACTTCAGAGTTAATTTCAGGTGGAAAGTAATTAATAAGAAAAATTCTTCAGGTGCTGAGGGAAGATAAAGTCAGTAGGTCAAAGACAAATGCAACAGTAAATTCACACATGATGTGTTGCTGCTGTAGTCTTCAGGTAAAGGTGAAGCCTACAGAATACAAAATTGGTTTAGATAGTACCATGTCAAGCTGCAGGTGAACCACAGATAAAATCCCATTAGTATAAACATAGGACAGAAAGGATACATTAACTCCTAGGTTTTTAATGATAGGGTTTCTGCACTTGGACAATGAGCAAATGATAGTCAAAAGCAGATTTAGTGAACAGATTTATATGAAATAGATTTAGTCAGAAACATTCTTTCACCAGTAGAATAAAAACAAATCTTAAGTCCTGGTGCATTCTAGTTCAGCTCGCTAATTCAGGAACACTTTGATATTAGGAACACTTTAATATTAGGAAGGATTCCACTGCCCATCAGTGAAAGGGAAATCCTGCCAACTTTTCCCAGTGGTATGAAAAGAAATGGATTGCCAATTCTTTTTTTTTTTTTTTTTTCTTCTGCAATTCCATAAATACCCATAAATACTTTCTGCCATGACTCCAGGGAGTTTCCAACATATAGGAGAAAGCCCTTCAAATAATAATTGGACATGGCTTCACAACGATGAGGCAATAAAACATATTTGGGATGGTAATCTTCATTTATTACTGTTTTCAATTCATAATGTGGAAGCAGTTTGCTACATAACACAATGTTCGTTTTGCTACCATTCTCTTTTGTTGCGAGTGTAGGTGTGTAATGGTTGGTGGCTTCCTACAAGCTGATAATGTGAAAGAATATCGCTCTGCCTCATACAAGGATTTTTAGATATTGAAGTATGATGATTCCTTTAATTCCAGTCTCTTCCGGGCTTTCCTAGTTACACAATCACTACTTATGGAAGACTGTATGCATGGGGTTTTGTGTCTTCCTATTTCTACCGATAATTTAGGTTAGTATTTGAGACTCTTTCTCTGCTTTAAGCCTTTCACCAAATTGGACTGTGGGATCAGCAAATAAATATATCCACCCATTAGAATTTGGTTCATTACAGGTTTTGACTTAATCCGATAGACTTTTGGGAAGGGATTCAACATGCAGTTTAGGACATTGATATTTAAGTATTTACAACACAGGGTGTGAGTCAGTTACTTAAGCCTAGATACCAGGTGTTTATTTAAGATCATGGAGGGTATCCCAGCTGGCCTATAGATACCAAAACAGAAACATAAGTCTCCTATAGGTCTTGTGCTGCATCTGCCAGGCTGTGCAGACTTCTTGGTTGGCACTAGACACTTATGTTCCGGTCTAGATGCCCATATGTGAGCTAGAAGCTCCCATCATGCCCAGCAGAGATCTGGTAAATACAGTCATTGGATTATAGAACGTTATTTAACTCATCCTTCTGTAGATGCTTATATTTCAGCTGCGTAGCTTTCTTGAGTCCATTGGATTCAGTTCAGCACAGATGTTACCAGAAAGTAGCACTATTTTGCTTTACATTATACTAGGGCAACTGATTTGCAACCCCTCTTTTTCTTCATATTTTCAAATGGGAAATTTTCATCAGATGTACTTGACCTCTTGACTTGACATTGCTTTTAATGTCTGTTTGTTGCAAACTATTAAATGGCATTCTGAATCTTCAACAGACCTGCTTCTCCAGCTCTGATTTGAATCCAGTCAGGACGCTGTTTTCTTTTATATGTCTCTTGGAAATACCCTACCCCTGCTTTATTAGCCCAAATAGCTGGATTTGCATGTTTTTACCAGCTTTGTGTTCTTTGCAAATTTTCTAGATTAAATTGATGCTGGCTCTCTGTGACCTGAGTTTTTTATTCTGGGACATTGATTTGTAGTTTCAAAATGTGTGGTAGTAAGCAATGTGTTTTAATATCTTGCAGATGTTTCTGGTTTAAGTTGGAATGTTTCCCCTTTAATTTATGGCAGGTTTAATTAAAGTTCTTTCCTTTGGTCTAATCATTATAAAGTTAGTAATTCTAGGGTATTGCTTGAGCTCCTGTGTCATGTTTCAGGGACTACTTAAAAATGTATCTTGCCATTTATGGAATGTTGGGTTTATGTTTTACAGTTAGTTGCCATTAATGATTTTAGAGCTGATGGCTGCTATTAACTCTAGTTTCTCTGTATCATCCTCAGCTTCCTTTTCTTAGAATAAGTTCATGCAGCTAGAGCATTTATTCATTTTTCAGGTGTTTTTCTCTGACCTTGAAGAGTCAATAAACACTGTTTTCTAGTTAAAGTATGGAAACATCACTTCAGGCTTCTCTTCCAATATTTTTTCTTTTTTAATCCTGCTTTAAGAGATGACATATTTGACCATATGTTGCCACTTAATTGCTTTTTTTTCTTTTATATTTGCTTTCTTTTTGCCTGTTAGCCATAGCTAGTGATTTAAGATGATGTATAAGCATTTATAAAGAAAGCCATCCAGCCATTCACTTCCCCACATTCTTCATGCCCTTCTCAATACATGCAAGCGTATCCAGTGTAACGACAAATAAACTGTTTCTTTGAAATGGGGGCAGGGCTCAGTTATGTTAGTTTTTCTGCTCCATTGCTCAACTGGGAAAAGGAACAAACAGGTACTTATTTACTTCCTGAGTTGTTCTTTGCTTGCACCTGGTATTGGAGTTTACTCAAAGCCTCCAACACTATGGAACTGAATCCGTTCCTGTGCTGTAGAGCCCTCTTGACAACGATAATCTTGGGCTGCCTGGAAGCAATTTGTTAACCTCTAAAGTTCATATTTCAGTTGTCAACAGTAGCAGCATTTGATTTGCTGAAGTAAAGTACTCTGAGGAAAAAAAGGGAAGGGGAGAAGCAAAAAGGTTTTTTGAAGAGAAAGTGGAGATGATGCAAAATGATCACGGAGAAAATAGCCCGGTTTTGCCCTTGCACTTTTCTGAGGCTATATTTAACAGTTTTATGTAGTAATCCTACTTGTAGAAGTTTAGAGAAAATCTGCCTTATGGGATCATAAAGTTCAGGAGTTTATGGTGATTGATTGAATAAAGCAGGGATGCTAATTCATGATGTGCAGTGTGGCATAACTCCAGAAGAGCAGGCTGAGGGGTGGGATGCAATACAGTGGCTGGGCAATAAGCCAATGCACAGCATCATTGTAATTGCAGATGAAATAATAATTATTTGTGATAGCTTGCTAATCAGCGAAAGCATGGAAAAGGCTGCTGACAAGCGCCATCAAGGTAATTAAGGTGAAGCATTGAATTTGCATAAATTTACACTTTGATCATTGTTCACAAGATACCCTCTCTCGAAATAGACTTGGCTGGTTTGAAGATGAGCACTAAATCAAAGCAAAGGAGTGCAATAACTGCACAACATCAATAATGCTTACAAAATACAGATGCACTTTACATAGGCAATTATCTAAAGAATCTATTGTCCTTAATCAAAGGATGATACTCAAGTTACTTTTTCAAATTACTAAATAGTCCTAGTTAGCAAATGCCTTTCTAGTTGTAGCTCTTTAATGAACATAGAAAAATCCTTAAGATGAGATCTTTGGAAAATACAACATTTGATTATGCACCTTGCTCAAAAAAAACCAACCTGTTAAATGAGAACTGCTGAAACTGAATTTATTATTTTGACATATATGTGCAAGCTGTCTTGGAGAATGTATTTAATCAGTTTCTTCAGGAGCTGCAAATATGATATTCATGATCTCAGGCTCTAAGTCACCACCTCTGACGGAAGGTAGTCCTTCAGGTCTCTCTGCTGGTTTCCTGAGTATCAGCTGCCAAAGTAATACTGGCGCTCAGCCCTGCAGCCATAGCTCCATAGTCTGCCTTAGCTCCAGCGCTGTGATTCTTTTCCCTCCGGGAAACAGCAATGGGGTCTCTTCACAGTGCAGTCTCCTAAAGGAAATAACAGTTTATGGAAAACAAAGGACTTTGGGCTCTCAAAGCAAGCATGCAAACAACAAGAATCTAGACTGTACGCATCTATTCGCTCTTCCCTAAGGTTTATCGCTTCCTGGAAAAACCCTACTGAGACTTCTGGAGTCCCTTTCTCTGTCAACCTTTCTCTCCAGATAGTTTCTGACAACTCATTCGCCATTCTCCTTCTTACTATGATTTTTTAAAGCTCTTTATTCTTCTCTTCCAGATTTAGTGGGATCATCTTACTAGAAATACTGATAGGTTTTAAACTAATGATATGCTGAATCATAATTTCTGCATATTCTTATTTATATTATATTGCTGTTTGCTCTGATTTTGACTAACATCATCCTACAGGAAACTCCTTTGCCTCCCTTGCTGAACATGTAATATTCCTAAGTATTTCAGTATCAATATACCATAATGTAAAAAATCCATATATGTCATGTGGGTAACTGCATATACACATGAAATAATAATTTAACTGCTAAATAATTTTAGACACCCATTCTGGGAAATTTTTCTCTTGCCTCCTTGTGTTCTCACCTCATCGTCTATCTACAGCAATGCTGCATAAAATTAAGAATCAAGGCTACTATAACTGTAATCTGCTATAAGTTTTTTTACATGTTATTTATATATTGGTTTTTATTTTATTCCTGTCTTATGTATAGTTGTTCACTAGGGAAGTTGTAAATCATGCTGTCTTATCTGAGCTTTTTTTTTTTTATTTTAGCCATGCAAATTTTTTTGCATAGATACAAAATTTCAATAGAAAGAAGAAAATGTATTTGTCTAGTACAGTATGTGCTTGGCATGTTTTTATATTCTACTTATTTAGAAAGATGATCTTTTAAAGCTGTTGCTCTGACACAGACATGCAGCACGTCGAGTTTGCTTTTACAGTACGGCAATAAACACATCCACTGAGGTACCAGAGATTTTCTACTAAGACAGATCTCTTGGCATGCTGCATTTCTATTCCATGCAATCTTCATGCACCAATGTAATTATTTGATTAAGAGTGAGTCTCATTATTGTATATACAAGCATTCCATGCGCAATTCTCCCGGTGATGCACATACTCTGTATGACTTAAAAGTGTCATCTGTTCTGTCATTGTTTCTCTCCTGTCTATTAATAAATAAATCAAGCTACTTTATGGCATACTAGAGAATTAGGACAGGAGTTACATACCAAATGCTGAAGCTGCCTTCCCTATTATAAATCTGATGTTCTTATCACATAAATGTAACTCATAAGTCATTTCTCAGCTGAACTAAAAAGTTTTGTAGAAATTTGATAGCACTAGAACCCTTTCGGAAGTTCTGGTTTGAAAGCCTGGCCCCAGTAAATCAGTAGCAAATGCATACTGATTTCAGTGTGGCCAGGGTTTCACCCATGGTATTCTGAAGTTTTTCTTAAAAATTCATTTGGCTTTTTGAACTCAGGATGTCTTGGTCTTGTTTTGCTACTGGAACGAGATGTGGCAAGGAAAAGAAGAGAAGATAGTATAAAATATACATAACAAAAGTGTGCATATTTTTCATAGGGATTTTTTAATGAGGGATTAGTTACATAGGAGCTTTAGGGATTAATTAACCAATACCTAATTAAAGCAGGGGTCTAAAATGGATTCTCTGTAAATTTGAAAGTCACACTGAAGGAAAAAGGGTGGATTTTTGTAGCTAACCAATAACATCAAAAAGAACTGGGAAAAAACAGGAAAAGAGACTAGAAAAGTGGGAGAAGGAGGTTGTTGCTGTCTCTCTATTCCTTTTGTCTGTAATGGACAAAAGTCCTAATGTGGCTAGCCCATTTATTCATTTATTAACCTATATTCACAAACTGTACTCTGATAAGTCATCTATTTGAGCAGTAAGGCTTCCTGTAACACAGGCTGAATAAAGAGCCAGGGCGTCTTGCTATGTTCCTACTTATTGCTGTCTAGAGTGGATATGACTCACCGAGGAGGGGGGAAATGCACATAAGAGGAAGCACTGATGCTGAAGTCTACTCTCATTAATTGCCCTTGATTATATTATTGTTCTCTCAGCTGTTTTATCCTCATTGTTGTACCATTTTCTCTGCCCTGATATTTTTACTGCATCTTCATCATATACACACTTTGCTCTGGTGGCTTTCTTAGAGTAGTCTTGAACACGGTCACTTAGAGTTTCGCTATACTGAAAACAAGATGTTTTCCTAGAAGACTAACATGAAAAACATGATGATTCTCTAAAATAACATCCACTTGTATTTTGATTTTTTTTTTCCAAAAAGCGTGTAAAACAGAGCCAATATTTTGGGGGAGAGGGGAGGAACTCTGCATGATCTAAAGCTTGTTTTTCATTTGAAAAGCAGCTTCGACAGAAATACTAAGTCCAGATTATAATGTGGGTCCCTTCTTTTTTTTTTTTTTTCTCCTTCCACCAATTTTAAGGTTAAAATGAGCCTTAATGAACTTCTATTTGAAGTTCCTATATAATATCACCTATAAAATTTCACCTTGCTATACCTTCATTGAATCCTATAATTTTTAGATGAATAAGTACAGATTTTACAAAGATAGTCTTAGCTTAAAAACTTTTATGAAGGTGCCTCCACCACTTCTCCAGGGAAGTTTTTCAAAAGGTTAATCACTGTTAAAATATGTCTGTCTTCCCTTTTGAATTTGTCTACCTTCAATTTTAGCCCTTGAATTTTTTAATGCTTTTGGAAATTCATAGTCAGATGGTTCTGCAACACGGCCAAACACTAAATCTCTGTCAAGGTCATTGCTTCTTCCCAGGATGCAGTTCCCATTCAATAATCTTTTGTCCCTCCATATTTATGTCTTTTCATCTGACTCTAGGAAAAATGGTAGCTGACAGAGCCCATTATTCCTCTTTGACTGTGACCATCTTAAAAATGGTTTGGCTCAGTTTAAAAATGACCCCTGTTATTATCTATCACTTCACCAGTCCTTGGTTGTCTATAAACCTTGATAAAGAATTGCTTATATTTTCTTCACATCTCTGATGGAGACATTGAGTCTCATTGGATTGAGGATTAATTCTTGACCCTATATATTCATTCTGTGATTTCCTATTAGTGATTACATTTTGATATCCATCAGTTATCACTTTGTCATTTATTGACTAGGTACTACATTGATTTTGAATAGTGCTAATTGCTTTAATCAGAATTTTGTGTGGTAAAACTCAGTTTAGTTGACCACATCAATTTTCCACCAAAGTTTAAAGCTCAACAGAAACCAATTTTTTTCATCAGAATTGACTAAATAAAAAAGATGTATAGTTTAAGGAAAAATCTGTGGTTTACAACAGTATTTCTCTGATTGTCTAAAACAGCCACAGGCTCAAGTGCACTGTTTGCACTGAAACAGTAGCCAATCCCAACAAAAGCTACCATGATCAAGCCACTGTCTAATGTAATGTGTTATATAATTCTGGGATCAAACACACCGCATAACTTTGCCTGACTAAAGCAGGAAAGGAACATGTTCAAGTGTGAGAATATATGCTATACGATTAAAAATATAGAATGTACAATATAATCTGTAGTTCAGAAATAATACCAGGTTATGTTCTGTGTATCTCCTGTTGTTAAATTTCACAAATAGAAATGAAGTGGCTGTCACTCCAGGAACGCTGGTGACCTTTTGTTAATATTACTTCAGAAAACTTGGGATTTTTAAAAATTTTCTTTCCAGCAGTGCCTTCTATTGGTGGCACAAGTGTTTCACGGGCATGATTATTGCAGAGTTGTATCTGAAAGTTAAAGACACAGCACTTTTCATTTAAATCCCCTTAAATGTAAGTGACTTCAAAACAGGTTTTGGGTGAAGTTTTTGTTTATTTATTTACTTATTATTCTTCTCATTTAGAATTCTGAGTTAGAAACAGTATTAAGTCTTTCTCCATAGGTCAAATGGTTTGTATTTAGCACATATCAGTAATAACCACAATTGTTACCTGTCTGGCTCAAAAGTGTCTCTTTCCTTTCACACTGAATGCAAAGTCAGGATTATTGGTACACTCCAACCATGAATTAACTAAACATGTGATCCTGTTTCCCATACCTTAAAGGTGGACTTTAGAACTATACTGAAGTACATTTCAAAGGCAGTGTCAGTACTTGCCTTTGACAGGATTCCTTAAATCTATATATACATGACAATGTAATCAGTAAAACTGATTGAAATCAGTAAAACTGGTTGAAAATTTCCAGAAAAGTTGTTTTTCAGTGGTATACAGCAACTAAAAGGGATTCAGATAGTCCATGAGTATGTATAGTTTGCATTTTTTTTTTAATCCAGGATTTATTTTTTAAAAATCTTATCAATAAGGATAAAATGTGTTACTTGTTATTTTGAATTTTTATTATACTATTTTATAATTAAAGAAAAAGACAAAACAAAGCCAAAATTACCATTTCAGATTCACTGGAAGAGTCACAATTACAACTGTCAGCATACAACAGAATGAGGTTAAGAGAGGTATTTCCACAAAACTGGGGAAACGAGCCCCTCGCAGTTCTCTGAACACTTACTGGGGGTATATATGCATTTTGTGACAGTGATTTTTCATCCCACCCTCAGTTGTCTCAATTTACTAGAGAAGTTTAGGGAAATTCTCAACACTAAAGTTAACCTTTAAGGAATGTTAAATTTCAAAATCCAAGACTTTTATGTAGGAAAGTAATATTCTTTCCCTCACCCACTCTGGTTAACTACAGTAAACACAATGTTAACTCTGTGTTTGGTTTTGATTTTCACACTCTGGGGCCAAACTGGTCTAATTGGGCTTCAGACCCTTTGATGAACCACATCATAGACAGAAAACTCACTCCTACCTACAACTTATGGTGGGCAGTTGGCACTCCCACAGCTCAGAGAAGATCTCCTCTGAAGTCACCTCCTTCTCTGCAGTGCTTGTGAAATGAACCTCAGGTTAAGGTGTATAGTATAAGTGACAGTTAAGTGTTTAAAGTTGATTGGGACAAACAGAGAGAGAAGGCCAAACCTGGGTAACAGTGTGGAAAGATACATAATTAAATAGACTAGGAAAATGCTAGCTTTATATTGTCTTTAATAAAGAGTTCAGGGAAAACCAGTGATTTGCTATATGTGTATCTGAACAACAGCAAGGGTTTAAATGGGTAACTGTGGTAATACTGCAATCAACAGGATGCAGGTCCTTCTCCTAGAATAGTACTTCAAGCAACTGTAAAGTTATTTCTAATTTTAAAATTGATGCCAGTCAAACATATCTAAAAATAACTGTTATCCCCCGAAAATTTGTAAATGATAAGGTGAAAGAAACATTTTTGACATGTGAAGCAAATACTTGCATTCACCTTCCATGGATTTCTGTAGAGAGTTCTGTCACCTCCTGTCTTCAGGTAGTATGAGTTGGGGCTATGTGGGTTTGCTTTTGTTCTAGAAGAAAAAACTATCTCTAAGATGATCAGTGAACCAGATTTTTATTCAAATACAAAACATTCATGGTCTATAAACTAGCAAAGTACCTTTAAATTACCAACTTGAATAAGTACTTTGCAGAGCCAGAGTCCTAGTATTAACTGTTGTTCTTAGCACAATGGGGATGAATACCTAGCAAAAGATTAGACCTATTTACCTATATTGTTTCCTGTTTAGAGTGTCATTGCTATTGGTAACTTGAAGGAGCTTAAGGGAATTGAGAGAAAGAAATAAATAAAATGCAAGTGATGGGAAGGATAACAGACGAATGTACAGAAAATACTCAGCAGGACAGGAAGCGATGGCTCTGAATTTTTTTTTTTTTTTTTTTTTTTTTCCTTTTTTCTGTGGAAGAACATCCAGTGTCCATGTTAACAAATGAACTAGTTTTGGTATCAGTCAAAAAACCTAACCCCCCCCCCCAAAATAAAAACAAAACATTACAAGGGTTAGATATGGATACTGCAAAGTGTTCATGAAAGACACAATACGAGTGTGAAAGATTTATTGATATATGAACAATGTCAGGAAAATATGACTGAAATGACAATGATACAGAAGAGATAAAATAGACATATTTAAAGAGTGATAAGATGTCATATTTCTAGTTCATATGGGGGGGAAACTACAAATAAAGATTTTTGGAATGTTATGAGGAGGACTGAAAGGCCATAGATGTGCTCTGCACTTCTCCACCAGCCAGGTAGAAGGACTGGGTGGAACTAAGGTACACAGAACATTAATTTCCAAGTTGTTAATTTCAGTATAGATGTTTTGTAGCCATTGCACAAAAGGCATCATTAAAAAGCAATTAATGTTAGCACAGTGTTTTGTTTACAGTAATAAGATTGCTACATGCTGAACAACAATTGGATAATTATACCAGTTGTGATTATTGGTTGCACATATGGGAGGGTTTAAAAGCAAATTAGCTGATCAAGTTCTGTTATTGAATTTTAATTCACTTTTGGATATTTTTCTTTGCTGTCTGAAACAAATAATCTTTGTTACTTAGTTTACTGTAAGAAGGTAGAAACTTTATAACTTTTAAGCATTTGGAGGGGGAGAGGGGCTAGTTTAAAATCTTCAGTCAGTGAAACTTATTTGTGCTTCAGCTTACTCAGCCTAATATACACAACTGCTAGTGAGGATGGCCATATTTGCTGTGACAAACACTTCAGTGACTAAAGTAAATAAAAAAATCACAGACTCACGCAGAATCACAGAATGGTTGAGGATGGAAGGGACCTCTGGAGGTCGTCTTGTCCAATCCTGCTGCTCAAGCAGGACCACCTAGATCACATTGCCCAGGACCATCTCCAGATGGGTTTTGAATATTTCCAAGGAGAGAGACTCGACCACCTCTCTGGGCAACCTGTGCCAGTACTTGGTCGCCCTCTCAGTAAAAAAGTCTTTCCTGATGTTCAGACGGAACCTCCTGTGTTTCAGTTTGTGCCCATTGTCTCTGGTCCTGTCACTGAACACCATTGAAGAGCCTTGCTCGATCCTCTTTGCACCCTCCCTTCAAGTATTTATATACATTGCTAAGATCCCCCCTCAGCCTTCTCTTCTCCAGGCTGAACAGTCCCAGCTCTCTCAGCCTTTCCTCATATGTGAGGTGCTCCAGTCCCTTAGTCATCCTTGCAACCCATTTGACTTCTTTGCAGCAAGGGCACATTGCTGGCTTATATCCAACCTGGTGTCTACCAGGACCCTCAGGTCCTTTTCTGCAAAGCTGCTTTCCGGATGGGCAGCCCCCAGCATATATTGGCACCTGGGATTGTTCCTCCCTAGGTGCAGGATTTTGCACTTCTTGTTGAACTTCACGAGGTTCCTTACAGCCCCTTTCTCCAGCTGTTGAGCTCCCTCTGGACGGCAGCATGACCCTCTGGCATATCAGCCACTCCTCTCAGTTTTGTGTCACCTGCAAACTTGCTGAGGGTACACTCTGCCCCATCATCCAGATCATTAATGAAGATGCTGAACAGGACTAGACCCAGTATTGACCCCTGGGATACACTGCTAGTCACTGGCATCCAACTAGACTTTGCACTGCTGATCACCACCCTCTGGGCTCAGCCATTCAGCCAGTTTTCAATCTATTTTACTGTCTCCTCATCCAGCCTGTACATCAACAGCTTCTCTATGAGAATCTTATAGGAGAGAGTGTCAAAGGCCTTACTGTAGTCCAGGTAGACAACATCCATTGCTCTCACCTTGTCTACCAGGCCAGTCACTTCATCACAGAAGTTTATCAAGTTGGTCAAGCATGACTTCCCCTTGGTGAAGCCATGCTGACTACTCCTGATGATTTTCTTGTCCTTAATGTGCATGGAAATGTATTTCTGGATTAGCTGCTCCATCACCTTCCCAGGGATTGAAGTGAGGCTGACCAGCCCATAGTTCCCTGGGTCCTCCTTCTTTCCCTTCCTGAAGATAGGAGTGACATTGGCTTTCCTCCAGTCTTTGGGCACTTCTCCCAATGGCCACGATCGATCAAAGATTATGGAGAGTGGCCTCGCAATGACATCTGCCAGCTCTCTCAGCACTCGTGGGTACATCCCATCAGGGCCCATGGACTTATGGATGTGCAGTTTGCTTACGTATTCCCTGACCTGGTGCTCTTCCACCAAGGGTACATCTTCCTTGCTCCAGCCCTTCCCCCTGGCCTCTGGGACCTGGCATTCCTGAAGGCTGGCCTTGCTAATAAAGTCTGAGGCAAAGGCGGCCATCAGTACCTCAGCCTTTTCCATGTCCTGTTTAACCAGGTCCCCTCTCTCATTGAGCAATGGGCCCACATTTTCCCTAGTCTTCCTTTTGTCTCCCATGTACTTATAGAAGCCCTTCTTGTTGTCCTTGATGTCCCTGGCCAGATTCAATTCCATTTGGGCTTTAGCTTTCCTAACTTCATCTCTGGATGCTTGGACAATGTATCTGAATTCCTCTCAAGTTACTTGTCCTTGCTTCTATCCTTAGTATGCTTCCTTTTTGTGTTTGAGTATGTCTAGGAGGAACTTGTTCATCCATGCAGGCCTCCTGACATTTTTGCCTGACTTCCTCTTTGTTGGGATGGACCTCTCTTGAGCTTGGAGGAGGTGATCCTTGAATATTAACCAGTTTTCTTGGGCCCCCCTTCCGTCTAAGGCCTTATCCCATGGGACTCTTCCAAGCAGATCTTCGAAGAGGCCAAAGTCTGTTCTCCTGAAGTCCAGGGTTGTGAGCTTGCTTTTCACTCTCCTCCCAGCCCTCTGGATCCTCAACTCCACCATCTCATGGTCACTGCAGCCAAGGCTGCCTTTGACCTTCACATCCCCAGTGAGCCCATCATTGTTGGTGAGTATGAGGTCCAGAAGAGCACCTCTTCTCATTGGCTTTTCTATCACTTGGAGGAGGAAGTTATCGCCGATGCAGGAACCTCTTGGATTGCTTATGCCCTGCTGTGTCGTCCCTCCAGCCAATATTGGGGTGGTTGAAGTCCCTCATGACGACCAGAGCCTGTGAACGTGAGGTTGTTTCTATCTGTTCCGTATGACCGTGAGAATGGTCCATATGATCTAGAGATGTTCCATATGACCTAGAGAATTTCCCTAGCTTCAGTACTCTCCATCCCTTTTAGTTCCTTCTGCTGTGCTCCCATGCATTAAAACTCTTGCGGCTGTTTTAAAGTTTATCCCTGCCATTGGAAGTGTAAGGACCCAGGAAAGGGGAGGACTGTGGTTTTGTATATAGGAAGAAGCATACAAATAGTGATATATTTAAGCCCAAAGGAGTTTTCAATAATTCTGCTAATACACTCATGTGTGTATAGCTACAAAAAAATGCAGTTACACTTCTTGTGAAAAGAAAACTTTCTGAAAGAAGAACTTTCTTGGCTAGCACATTTTCTGGATTGTGTGTCTTTTACTCTCTGTGAAGATGTCTTATTAATTTTCCCTTGTTATGGCTGTCTAGTAGAATTATCTGCTTTCCAACATTGTTTACAGACCTCAGATTAGGTCATTCCCCACATTGTGCCAAACACTATGCAGAATACAAATAAAATCCCCAGATCTTCCAAATGAGGAAGTCTAACAGATGAAAATGTATATTATTCTAAAAGCACTATATGGTCAAGAGTATTACTGATTCCCCTCAACTTCTCATTTCTGTATTATTTCAGTACTGCAAAAAATGTAAAATCCTTAAGACAATTGTCATACCAAAATAGGAAATTGCTCATATTTAGACTTGGTTTGGGTCTTTATCATGACTTTCTGAAATGAGAGGTTTGTGAAATAGGACAATTAGATAATAAATTAGATAAAAAAATTCTTATTGTCATTATTACTAGACCAATATATTTTAACCATAAAACAAAACAGACAATTTAGGTAAATACTTATCTATATTATAGCTAGCAATAACAAATGCACACATTTGTGGTTTTATGTACAATACTAATTGATCAATATTTCATAAGTTTATTGGGCTGCCAAGCTGGAAGACCTTCTCAGTGCCACAAATATGCCCAGTAGTGATCAGACAATTAAGGCRACTCATGTTTTAGCAATTAAACCTTATCTATGTGATTCTAGCTACATTCATTAATGAGGAAGACTTAAGTATGTGTTTTTAACTCCATAAATCGCCCATTAATATTTTCAGTAGCAAATAAATGGCTTAGAATGAGTGATACCAGAGCAACTCTTAGTGGTCCAACAGGGAAGAAACCAAATGAAACCAACCAACGAAACAAAAACAACAAAATCTTCACCACAAAACAAAAGGCCAAAACAGATTAAAAGCAACACAAGGTTTTACTTACACAAAGTGTCAGGCTTTGGAATAACTTGCCATACTCTCATGTAACAATCGTTTCTCTAAAATGCAGCATCTAGATGAGGTTTTGGCCATTTTCTGTCTCTGCAAAATGGCCTTCTGAACAAAAAACTGTAAGCAGTATCAAAATTTATGAAAAAGCCATGTCTTCCCCTACATAAAACACTTTCAAAACAATTTTGTGTTACACAAATACTCTAGGAAGAGTTGGTATTCAGGAAAAGACAAAATTCTCTCAGTTATTACTCAAGTTGCTTGTTAGTGAGTGTCTCATCTGCATTATTACATCATAGGTGTTCCCTGTAGAAAGCCACCAAACCCAGGTTTCATGGATCATGAGCTTTACAGAACAGCTAGCTAATGTCTGTTATGACCATACCAGCAACCCCAGCTGGAAAGTCGAGACAAGATAGTCTATTGCCTGATTAAAAGTAAAAGAATGAGAGCATTTGTTCAATGCAAGATACTTAGCTATAAGCAGATCTGTCAATGCTACTGTGCAACTATCCCAAGTCTCAGCTCCAAATGGCAGGTTAGGTAGACCAAAACAGGGCTCCAAAAGACAGAGGAGGTCTTTCTTTGCTCTGAAACTTTCTTTACAATAAATGTGAGATGAATAACAGTGATGATGGCAAACATTAGAAACACTTTCTGTGTGCAGTGTGCAGTGTGTATGGAAAGAGAAGGCAGAGACTACCCCAGCCAGGTCCTGTGTTTGGGGAGACACAAGCCAGAGTTTCTCCTTCACCTTTGGCTCACCAGTTGGCTTCCCACATTGGCAAGGAATGGAACTGGACTTAAATGTCCTACATCTGAACACTGAGCTACTGAATATAAAAATCAGCTGCATATCCTCTAACTCAGCTTTGTTCAAAGCACTGTCTGGCAGTGATGTTCTCACAACTGACGTCCCTGTGCTCCTAGAGAGGAAGCTGTGTGGATGAGAACAGACAACGAGCCTCTAGCCTCTGGATCCCATTAGCTATCTGAGTGCAGCTACTTTCTGAAGATACCATTCAAACAACATTGAAAATAACTCTGGGTGCTTTCATTGGTGAAGGTATATATACCTGAAGATTTTATACTATTACAAGGCTAGGAGGCACCTGAACAAAGATTTTGTGGACTTTTGCTGTGAGGTTGCCAGAGACATAAAAACCTAAGTCCAAGACTTAGGGAAACTTGACCATTCCTACATGCTAAGTCAAGATCCAAAAAGCCAGATGTGACCTGCTACTCAGAAGGTGCCTCTCCCTAGAAATGTTTCTGTTCAGCTGAAAGTTCCTTAAAAGCCTGGTGTTTGGCTTCTGCACAGTTCCTTCTACAGTTCCTGGCTGTCCACATGCACCGAAATGTGAAGGGGTGACACTTTGTGCTGCTTTCCATACTGGCAGCCAGGCATGGTAATGGTAAGTATGGTTTCCTCTGACTTTAAAATGCTAAGTCCAGAACTGAGGATCGAGACTCAGCTCACTCGCACATGGACTAGTGGTTAGAGCAATAATCCAAGGCTTCTTAAGGCATATTCCCAGCTGATGTTACCATACGGTCATTGAAATAAATATGTTTCTGACACTGAGCAGTGCCTTAAGAATTGTAGCTAACACATTATCATTTAAATTTCATAAGACCCCCTAGAAGCAGATGAATAATTTTGCATTCATGCAAAAAAACACATCAAGGCTAGATGTGTTTCTAACACATCTAGCAGTAATTGCTAGTAATATAAAACAAAATCTGTTTCTTCTTTTGGTTTCCAAATTTTTCACTTTCAGGTAAAAGAAAAAAAAAATGATGATAGTGCACTATAAAATTTCAAGCAGCTTGAGAGCTAGCAGCTAGCCAGACACACTGAAACACAGAACAGTAACAGGCGTTTATATTTAATCGATCCTATTGAGCCAAGAACAGTATTTTAGAGAATACCTCCATTGTTCTGTGACAGAGGTGTTAACGGGGTGAATGGGATCGATCAGTGATGAGATGAAATGTAAATTGCTGTTAATGGTCTGCTACCAGCTGAGCAACTAAAAGAGAGAACTGTGATGAAATRGGCATGGTTACCCAGCTGAAAAACATTCTGGTCCTGCTGCTGCAGACTACTAATGTATTCACACCGATTCGCCAGGCAGAAAAAAATTGCTGAAAAAATGGCAGTGGTACTGTTCCTTCATCACCTGGAAAATGGAAACTTTCCTCCCCTGTCGTGAGGAGTAGTTGGTGAATATGGAGTACTTCTGTAATTCGCCATTTCAAACTTTGTAATGTAAGCATGGAAACCAGTAACTCCAGTAACTAGAGGGAGGGAGAGCCCAGAGGTCTCCTTTCATCATAGTTTCCAAATAAAAATATCCTGTCAAGGAACATAACAAAAAATCTCAGTACAACTAACCACACAGACACATGACCTCCTCAGGTTCTGGTGTGCCACTGGAGAGGTATCAGTCTCGGTCTCCATCATCTTGCCATGTCCCACCTTCTGGATATTATGGCCTCTCCAGTCTGCCAGTTGATCTGCTCCATAAACTTTCAATCAAAATTAATAATGTGGCAGTGGCCCTATCTAAATGTTTTAAACTGACCTGGCTTATTTTCCCTGAAGTAGTCTAGGGAGCAATCAAATGAGTATATCAGCTGGCAAATCTGAGGTGATGGTCATCCTCAGCCATTCATTGTCAGGGACAATCAACCAAGTGATGGCCTGGGGCTGATAAACTTCTTTCACGGAGTAGCTGGAGCCAAAAAAGGATGTGTAGTTGCAGCTTAATTATAAATGTACCAAATTAAAAAAAATAAAATTAAACCAAAACCTTTATAAGGAAAATTGTTTGTGTTTTCACTTTACAAATTAGCAACAACAGAAGAAATATTGAAAGCAGACAAATTCTTATGTCTGAAATCCTAAACTGATATTTACTGGGAACCGAAAAGAGATCTTCATCGAAGCAGGTGACCTCAATATCACCTAAGGGGGAAAAGATTTCACCATCTATGATTCACTTCAGTTTTGGTCAATATAAACAGCTTTTCTGTAGAAAAGGAGTTGAACTGGATGGACAGTAGATCTATTCCTGTACAGCATTCTTTTATCAACAGATGTGATAATTATAAGGACACTCAGGAGAAGGCTGTATCACATCCAAAACAAGTCAAGGGATAACCACTGAGGTATTCATAGAAAAATGAGACAATCAGTCCTCCAGAATGACAACAATAATTGGGTGATAGAAGATAAATACCTCCCTAGTAAAGTTAAAACAAGAATTAAGAAACAGTGAGAAAAAGAAAAATAATTTTTTTTTTTAGAGATTCATGAATTTATTTTTTGTTTGACAAGGAATAAGTTTCACTCATTTAATTATTTTGTCGAGAATAGCTTGGTCTTCAGCACAAGGAGATTTATTCCAGTAATCAACTATTAGGATAACTGAAAGTGCAACATCTCCCATAACTGAATAAAGGTAGGCAATTTCTTGGATTTCTTTCATTCCTAAATATTTAGAACCTGTAGCCACTTAAATCATAAAACAATATTGCTGTGTTCTTATCTGCTTTGTCTCAATTACAAAGAGTAATGTATGACTCCGAAAGGAAGGGAAAATGGGGGCAGGCATGTATGTGGATTCAGAAAATGATCAGCTAGAGATGTGGTTGTTATCATGAGGAAGGGAGAGTTAAACTCAAACTCAGGAACTGAAAGTCATCACATTTAGGCTTAAAAAAAGGATCACAGAAACAGCTGTATGGAGTAGATCCATTGCCCATCTAGTGTAGTATTTCTGTAACTTTCATTTTGCATCCTGGATTACGACTGTCCCAGATGTATGAGGATGTATGTACTAATGCAGAAAACAGCGTACATCACAACACAGGAAAGAAATCAATCTGGAAGTAGCTTAGTAACATCTATTCACAGTCATTTGCAGTTTTCTAAAAATAAACTGCATGTTGCACAGTATCTTTGTCAACCAGCTAGCATCATTTAGGTTTGCTGAACACTGTCAGTTTTCCTCTAAGACTTTGCTATACAGTAATAAGCAGTCTTCTAAAATGAATTTTATTAAGGAATGTAGCAAAAATCAGAGCAAAATTTTAAAATGGACCTCAAATGCTCAAAAATATGTAACTTGAGTGTAGATATTCTGTACAGAGCCATCAAGAAAGTTTTTCTAATGTTATACACAAGCAAAAGTCTCTGTTGACAGGATAACAACCATATAACCTATACTGTGGAAAGCACAGAATATACTATGCATGCCAGGAACCACTCCGTAGACCACACTTTCAAAGTAATGTCTGCTATAAACCATTAGATACATAGCACTGGATCTATAGCTCATTTTATATATATATTTAAAAATTAAAAAGATATACACTTCTATATATACATATACATTGCATATGCATGCAACACACAATAGATTAAACATTACAAATGCACTCTGTTATTGTGGGGTCCTGTATATCCTTGGCTTTCCACACTCCTTTCTCCAGGAGTTACCACAGGTCACCAATGCACTAGATTAATAGCAAATCTGGGTATCTATTATCTCATTACCTGAAATTCTAAAAATTCTGATTTTTAAAATTCTTTAGATTCTGAAAAATCTTAAGAAAAACTAGAATGCAATTAAACAGAAGGTACACTGGACACCTAAGGAAGTTCTGTGGGCTAAAACAGTTTATCAGAATAAGATGTTGTTTTTGCAGTGATTTATGCCTCAGAGCAAACACTGAGACTACTTCTTGCTGTGCTTACAGCCCTTTAAGGAGACAAAAGAGCAAATCTGCCAATCTACTACTCAGTTCTGTGACTAGCATTCATGGAGAGTTGTTGCATTAGATACAATTTCACAGCAGTTTCCAATTTCTGTTTTATGTAGCTGTTTAGTGTTTTTTTTCTTCTCCCTGTTTTGTTATTAAATACAATCCAGAAGCTATATTTTAAAATAAAATACCTTAAAGGAAACTTTTAATACAATTCCCTTTTGTTGTACAAAAGAAAAACAGTCAAACTGAAATAAATGCATACTCTATTGAAAATAAAGCCAACTTTGTTGTTTGTCTGTCATAACACTTTATGAAGGGAGAGAAGAATGGAAGCCTGAGAATATTAATCTGTTGCTATATTGAGGTACTTTGTCACTGTAGTAGCAGGATGATTGGGGGTTTTTTTGCTAATAAGGATAGATAAGATTTGATTACTCTCATTTGCATTGGGACTTGGTGGAAGGGGCTGGGTGACTAAAACTAATCAACCGTTTTTTGGTTTAGGAAAAGTTTGTACACCAAAGCAGAAAAGTAACTATTGCTGGGTGGTATGGCTGGCTCTAAGTAATTTTGGAGCATATATAGTCACCACCAGTGTGCTTTCTCTATTTTCCTTAAGGGATACTCCTATAAAATTAACCATTACTTGAAAATCCTGAGTTAATTGGTTGAGATCAAAGTTTTCTCCCACCTTTCGTGGTCCACTAGCTTGGCATGGAAAAGGCATATATGTTTCTACAGTCAGTTTTGAAATGAGGGAGCAATGTTTCACATTATATTATTCTGGCCATATTCAATGCTCCAGCCCAAATGACCATTTGTAACAAGATGAAGGACTGGCCTTTGGAATGAATCCAGCATGAGATGTGAATATAGGCCACCAGAGCTATTGCTATTTATTGCTCCTCCATTTCACCCCACTGAGCACACTGAGATAGCATTAATTAATAATCTATGTTGAATATAAAACCTCTAATACCACTTACATCGTAATAGTTTTACATCATGTTATACATTAGAGTCGACGTAATTATAATACCCACTTTGTAATGGAAATAATTTTAAAAGAAAGAGCATTAAAACAACACAGTACATGAAGAAAGTGTTATTGGGTATATATTTGCTGAAGTACCACCTGGAAGGCAAACTATGTTAATTTGGAAACTGGTAGGTAGCAACAGTAACATGGATGCTCGCCTACATTATAAACTGGCCAAACAACATGGCAGGATGAGAAGGCGGCTGCAAATATGACTATCCTGACTCTCTTCACTAATAAAAACACGATATCCCTTCCAATTAATGACTGTCTTACTCTCTTAAATCTTAACTTTTTTGTTCAGTTTCCTCTCTGCAAGTTTTTTTTTTTTTTTTAAGAGCATTTTTATGTTAATTCTTATGAAGCTGCATAAAATGCATAGAAATTGTTAAGAGTATTCTAGGATTTGGACTTAATTTGTGAATGAAGGATGACGAGATCTTGTGGTTGGACTATGTGATATAAGTAATAAATTTGCAGGGATTCCCACAAGGAAAGAATTTTTCCATGTTAAAAAAACATATAAGCCAGGACTGGATTAAGTGCCTTCTATCACATTAAGTTTGAATCCTACAATCCATTTACCATTTTCTAGGCTGTGTAGGCAGTCTTGCAAGACTGAATGTCAAACTGTTTTCTCAAGAAAAGAGAAAGAAGTTGCTCTTCTGTTTCAGTCCTTCCCTTGCCTGCCTGATGGTGTTCAGTAGGCTTTAATGAAGGTCTTTTATACTCACCAGACATGGTTCCCGTGTAGCTAGTCTAACTGCTTCCGTTATGCATAGTGCAATGGTGTTATCTCTGCTACCACAAAATAAATAAACAAACAAAAATAAATCTAATGCTGTTGGAAGAGGGCATTTTTTTTTTTTTTTAGGAAATAATTGATTGGTTGATTTCTAATTCTAATCCCTCATTTCTTTTATTTGTTGATGTAACAATCCAAGCTCGCAGGCTAATCATTCGGTTGAAGGGACTTCATCTAGTCTTCCAGATTAAGAGACAGTCCTTTATATATAAGATATTGTTGTGGTTTAACCTTAAACAAGGCCTGAAACGCATTCAGGAGACATAGCAATAGGAACATGCTGGTTTGAACATCCCAAGGATATTCAAAATCCTCAAGAGCTACTGTAATCAGCC
>JAYKAV010002855.1:2955561-2995168 GCA_035582835.1 Phoebastria nigripes | reverse complement strand
GGGTCATCTTGTCATAGGAGGAGATCAGGTTGGTCAAGCAGGACCTGCCTTTCATAAACCCATGCTGACTGGGCCTGATCACCTGGCTGTCCTGTACGTGCCACGTGATGTCACTCAAGATGATCTGCTCCATAACCTTCCCCAGCACCGAGGTCAGACTGACAGGCCTGTAGCTCCCTGGATCCTCCTTCYGGCCCTTCTTGTAGATGGGCATCACATTTGCTAACCTCCAGTCAACAGGGACCTCCCCTGTTAGCCAGGACTGCTGATAAAGGATTGGAAGTGGCTTGGTGAGCACTTCCACCAGCTCCCTCAGTACCCTTGGGTTGATCCCATCTGGCCCCATAGACTTGTGTGTGTCTAAGTGGTGTAGCAGGTCACTAACCATTTCCCCTTGGATTATGGGGGCTTCATTCTGCTCCCCGTCCCTGCTTTCCAGCTCAGGGGGCTGGGTTCCCAGACAACAACTGGTCTTACTCTTAAAGACTGAGGCAAAGAAGGCATTAAGTACCTCAGCCTTTTCCTCATCCTTTCTCACTATGTTTCCCCCCCCGCATCCAATAAAGGATGGAGATTCTCCTTAGCCCTCCTTTTCTTGCTAAGGTATTTACAGAAACATTTTTTATTGTCTTTTATGGCAGTAGTCAGATTAAGTTCTAGTTGGGCTTTGGCCCTTCTAGTTTTCTCCCTGCATAACCTCACAACATCCTTGTAGTCCTCCTGAGTGGCCTGCCCCTTCTTCCAAAGGCCATAAACTCTCCTTTTTTTCCTGAGTTCCAGCCAAAGCTCTCTGTTCAGCCAGGCTGGTTTTCTTCCCCAACGGCTCATCTTTCGGCACATGGCGATGGCCTGCTCTTGCACCTTTAAGATTTCCTTCTTGAAGAATGTCCAGCCTTCACGGACTCCTTTGCCCTTCAGGACTGCCTCCCAAGGGACTTTGTCAACCAGTCTCCTAAACAGGCAAAAGTCTGCCCTCTGGAAGGCCAAGGTAGCAGTTCTGCTGACCCCCCTCCTTACTTCTCCAAGAATCAAAAACTCTATCATTCCATGATCGCTATGCCCAAGACGGCCTCCAATCATCACATCACCCACAAGTCCTTCTCTGTTCACAAACAACAGGTCCAGTGGGGCGCCTTCCCTAGTTGGCTCACTCACCAGCTGTGTCAGGAAGTTATCTTCCACACACTCCAGGAACCTCCTASACTGYTTSCTCTCTGCTGTATTSTATTTCCAGCAGACATCTGGTAAGTTGAAGTCCCCCACGAGAACAAGGGCTGGCGATTGTGAGACTTCTCCCAGCTGCTTATAGAATAGTTCATCCATCTCGTTATCCTGGTTGGATGGTCTATAACGGACTCCCACCACGATATCTGCCTTGTTGGCCTTCCCCCGGATTCTTACCCATAAACACTGCAGCCTTTCATCACCATCGTCAAGCTCTAGACAGTCAAAACACTCCCTAACATACAGGGCTACCCTACCACCTCTCCTTCCTTGCCTATCCCTTCTGAAGAGTTTATAGCCATCCATTGCAGCGTCCCAGTTGTATGAGTCATCCCACCATGTTTCCATGATTGCAACTATATCATAGTTTCCCAGCTGCAAAATGGCTTCCAGCTCCTCCTGTTTGTTGCCCACGCTGCATGCATTGGTGTAGATGCACTTCAGTTGGGCTATTGTTCTGGCCACCTTTTTTGGGGGAGAAGCCCTAATTCCTATGTGACTGTTCTTGGGCGCCTCCGTGGTTTCTAACACATCAGTAACCCTTGCATCTTTGCTGCTGCATGGATCTCCATCCCCTACCTCCACTGAGATGGCAGACCGAAGGACCTCGCTAGCACACCGTCCCTCAAACACTGGCGTGCTGCCCCCAGGCTTCTCTCTAGCAAGCCTGGTTTTATCCCTTTCCCCCTTCAAATCCAGTTTAAAGCTCTTTCAATGAGCCCTGATATCTCCTGCACAAAGATCCTTTTCCCCCTTTGAGACAGCTGTATCCCATCTGTCACCAGCAGGCCTGGTGTCGTGTAGACCGACCCATGATCAAAAAAGCCAAAATTCTGCCRGTGACACCAGGCTCGGAGCCAGGTATTGATCTRCTGGCTCTTCCCGTTTCGTCCCTCATCATTCCCTGCAACTGGAAGGATAGAGGAGAACACTACCTGTGGTCCTGATCCCTTAACCAGTCRTCCCAAGGCCCTGAAGTYTCTCTTGACTGCCCTTGGACTTCTTGTTGCAACTTCATCGCTGCCTACCTGAAAAATCAATAATGGATAATAATCCGAGAGCCGTACCAGGGTAGGAATTTTTCTCTTCCCATCTTTAACCGGGGCCCCAGGGAGGCAGCAGACTTCCTTAAGAAGTGGGTCCGGTCTGCATATTGGGCCCTCTGTTCCCCTCAGGAGAGAGTCTCCTATGACAATGACCCATCTTTTTTTCTTTATGGAAGCGGTTTTGACGCAGGCTGTAGGCTGACTTAATCTTGGCGACACCTCCAAGCTAGATGAACCATCGTCCTTGCCATTGTTCGGTTCCAATTGCAGAGCCTCATACCTATTATCTACGGGCACCTGGGAAGGTCAGGTAGTCCAGAGGAGACGTGCCTGCTGCGCCGGGCAGGAGCTTCTTGCCATTGCCCCCTTATCCTTTAAGTCACTGTGTTCAGCCAGGTGGAGAAAGGATAGGGAATCCTCCATATCATGCATCCTGTCTGTCTGCAGGGCCTGTCCCAGGGAAGGTAGGGCACGATTCCAGCAGTTTATCTCTCTCTTGGACTCCCTGATACTGCTYAACCTACTCGCCTTCCTCCCAGAGCTCTGTCACTAAGTTCAGGAGTTCCTCTACCTGGGCACACCTCCCACAGGTGTGCTCACTGCCACAATCTGGTACTGGTGTAAAAGCAGGGCACAGCCTGCAGCCTGGCACCTGGGTGGCAGCACGTTTCTGCTGTAGCTCTGTCTGGGAAGCTGTGTCAGTTGTGATGGGTGCAGTTTAGAGAGGCCCTGGCTTTCTGCCGGGTGGATACCATTACTCCCTGGCCGAGCTGGCAGAGCTTCAGTGCCCTCCCTGCACGCCCTTCCACGCCAACTGCGGTGCCATGCCCTGTTTGCCCGCCCTGTTGGCGGCGCTCCTGGTTGCTAGCGCTCCCTAAGATCTTCATTTATATGTGTGTGGGGGCTTGGCGGCCGTTGCTTCTGCCCCTGCCCAGGTTTCCTCAGCCGCTGTCGTGTGAGCTGTGGGCTGCTGGCGGGTCTCTCGGCTCCCCCTCAGGTTCCCCCAGTTTGGGAAGTCCCCTGTGCACCACGCTAGGGTGCTCCGCTGCAGATCGTGCTGGCACCAGAGCTGCTCGCCTCAGCGACTGGGTGTAACTTCTGTCAAGCTAGCTCTAAAAACAGCTTTAGGAGAAACAGCCACTTATCTCTGTCTTTTGTGGGGCAAAGAACAATAAATATCTGACTGCTTAAGTGTTTTTACGTTGTATTCAGTGTGTGAATGTGTGTATGCCTCCAGGTGAATATTGTGAGCTTGTTGCTATAAAACACAGAGCAAATGCTGTATTAGAAGGCCCTCAACACCTTGTGCTGAGCATGTCCAGGTATCATTTCTCTGTTCTGCCCTCAGAATAACAGAGGCCTCCAAACAAATACACCCAAATGACAAATGGGTTGGTTAGTACTTCTGGCAGCACATTTTCCCCTGCCTCCCTTCCCAGTGGAAAGAAAAATGTTTATAATTTAGATTCATTAGGTAATTCTCATGGGTTTTGTAACACAGGCTGTATAAATATACACAAATATGTATAAATAAATGATCCTGACACAAAATCTTTTGGAATTATTATTTTTAAATCAATTAAAAATACTCTGGTTGCTGAGTTACTTTGTACACATTTCCAAAGCCATAGATCCAGAACTGAAACTGCTATTTTTGGCTTTGGCAATGTAAAAAAAAATGTTTCTTTTGTTTATAAAATAAATGGTACTCCTACTCCTAAAAGCAGGGCACTGTATGGGGATGGAGGAGCTAAGCTTGGAAATCTGGATTCAGTTTCTTGCTCTTAGCACAGATACACCATGACCTTTACACATTGGCACAGTAGTACAGGATTGTTACTATGCATTTTCTGAAAGGCACTCATCTCTATTCCTGTTTAATGAAAAACAAAATAAAGTCAGAAGTAAATTAAAGAAAAAAACCTAGCTCTGCTAAAATCCAGAAGGGTTTTTTTTTTTTTTTTTTCAGTTTAAGATATGTCATTACATTAATCTGTTTTATAGCAACATTTAGAAGCTACACCCAAGATCAGAATCGAAAGATGGCTGATTCTTATACACTGTTTTTTAATTATCATTCATTGCAACAGTAATTTAAGTTCATTAGAGCATCAACTTCTTAATGACTAGATATATTTGAAATACATAGATATTGGTATTGAAGATAAAAGAAAGAACCAAAGCAAAAAGTTTTTTTTTTCCTCCTGGGTAAAATAAAACCTACTTTAATAATATATTGTACAAGTGTAAAGGAGTTAAAGTTATCATTTTATCTATTATACATATACTTACATTACATTGCCTGACTTCAGCTGGTTCAAATTAGTTAGGAGTAACAGATGGAAATCACCCTGAGGTTAATATCTCTTCCTTTCTGAACTGCCAACTTCCAGCAGGTTTTTTATATCCTTAATTTTGCTATGCTACTGCTTGCAAATTCACACTGTAAGCATTTTTCTTCTTTTTGTGTTTATATCCTTCATTATACATCAAGGGTATCTAACGCCTTTTTATTCATTATATTCGTCATAACTATGGTGGTATGCTTGTCCCCATGAGTCTGCTGTTTGATTACTTTTACAAGCATCTGCTATCAGTTCTGCATTTTTCACAGCAAGTATTCTGAACATATCTGTCTGTTCTTTGCAGTTCATCCTTCGTACATTATTTTAMTTTTCACTAAAACATTACCAGAAATCATGACAGTTATTTTTATGCAAAATGTTAAATGCTTAAGCTGCTGTAAGATATTAAATGTGTGCTTAAAACATTAAATGTGTGTTCTTATACTCCATAGGTATGCAAAGCTTTATGAGTGGTTGATAATGGTGTACACCAAGGAAGTGAAATGTTTCTAAAATCTAAATAATCTGCAGAAAACCAAGAAGGGATACACTGGAAAATCCCATCCCTATTTTGTAGTAGGGAGACTGCAAAATAGTCAAGACTCCRTTTTGCCACTATCTGACAAATACTTAAGAATATGTTGAAGTCAAAGATAATTTTAAATACATGCATTTGCTTAAGTACTTAAATATGCTGCCCAACTTCACAGATTATAGCAGAAGAAAAAATTGAACAAGATGTAGTTCATTGTACACATCCTCAGGCTGTCTCTTCCTATTAAGAAAACCCTTCTAAACAGCAGTCCTGTAAAGCCTACGGAAAACATCCTGATGTGTAAAACCTAGTTCAAAGCTACCATACAATATCTCATCAAAACAGAATCCTTTCTCTGTGTGTGTGTGTGTGTGTGTGTGTGTGTGTGTGTGAAAAAATGAGTATACTTTAAAAATATCAGAATTACTATCTCTGTGTTCCATGGGAAACATACAGAAAACTGCATGTCTCTAATAAGCTTAATCTTCAATATTCTTCTCAAAAGAATTCACCACTCCTGATATTGCATATAGCACAGGTTTTACTTAAAACTGCTCATTAAAAGTATATGCTTTGAGTTGCAAAATTAAGCGCTCAAAAAAGCCTGGTAGAAGATCGGAATTATGCATGTTAGTGTAAGCCTCCTCCTGTGCATGAACATTATAATACAGTCATTAATTATGCAGGCAACATTGAGCTCTCTTAAATACTTGTCTTTGCAACATCAAGAATTGGTAGGCTTACATAGTAAAATTTCCTTGGTTAAATCAGATAAAAAACCATACACTTGGAAACAAGTCTTTCTTAATGTTATAATAAAGGTGTCATCAATAAGGATAAGGTTCACTAAACACATCTTTAGCACTTGAATTACTAGAATAACAGGTTTACATTGTGCTCACCCATGCAGACTAGGATTAAAGAGAGAACACTTGGCCTTTGATTTTCACGGACACATACTGAGAGCAGAGACATGGTGGGACTGAAAAACTTTAGGTACCATTTCAGGTTCCGATGAGAACTACACACTGGTGTTCATAGGCTCATCCCTGCATTTCTTAAAAACTTTATCCCTTCTGCTCCTTTCTTCTCAAATCTTCCATCTGTCCTCTTCCTTCCTCAGTTTTTGGTTTAGCCATTCTAAGCCCCAGTTTATTAGGTTTTTTGTTTCAGTTTATACTCAATTTTTTCCATTCTATTTACATTTGTTTCCACTGAGAAAAAAAAAAAAAAAATGTCCAAAAATGCAGTCCGCACAATCAATACAGGCACTTTGTGTGGCCCACAGGAACCCAGCTATAGATTCAAGGACTTTCTGTCCCCAGACTGAAGCATGACCAGCGGGACTGAAATCTTTGAAGATTTCAGATTTTTAAAGCAAACAAGCCTTCAGAGGGCATGTATGAACTGCAATATTAAAAAATAAAAGTCTTTACATTTGATCTACTTGTGCAGGTTTTTGTAACATAGACAAGAGTCACATTTCCGATACGGGCCCTCTCTCTACTACATTTCAAGTCCTTTCACTATGGCAGAAAAAGGACCAGAATTTTCAAAGAAAACATCGCCATTTTTTTCTTTTACAGTAACGGAACAAAGTATTTTCCTGTATTCTAATCCCTAAAAATGCCTGGATAGCTTTATTCCTTTTTTTTTTCTTTTTTTTTTAATCAGCCTACAGGCTGGGAAATTTCAGTCCAGATGGCTGAAGTTTGGCAAACTTATACACAAACGAAATCAGGGTCTTAAAAATGGAAGTGATGGGCAACGTTATTAATTAGGAATTCTATATTTATTTTGCCCAGCTGCCTCCTCTTTTCCATCTCCAAATAAAAATAACCAAGAAAAAGAAAATTGATTTTGGTAAAAGATCATGGGTTTGGGACTTTCTTTGAGGGGAGGGGTTAATGAAAACCTCTGCACTGATATCTAAACATATTTTTAGGTAACGATCTTCCCTGATAACTTCAATCTTCTTTCCAAAATGCCTCTAAAAATGTCGTTGTTGGAGTTATTCTAATTATGCTAATGTTCTCTCTGTAGGTGTAAATGTTTGACAGCTATGTGCATTCTAAAGAGTGAACTTTTCCATTCACTTCTACAACTCAACTGTCCAGCTTTATAGGTTTACCACTTGTGTCCAAAGTCAATGTCAAAACACAAGAAAAATTAATGTAAAATCAGAGTGAAAATGTTGGTGACACTCTAAACTTTCAATTCCTGGTTTCAGATGACTTGTTTCATCATCTTCTTATATTTCTTCTTTACATTTAGCACTTGGAACCTAACTGTATCCATTCTGTAAGCAGTCCATCAAGCACCCACCATACTGACAGACAAGTGTATCTTTTCCTCAGGCCTTGCTGTTGGTTGGCTCCATGCTAAAGGCACTTTTGATATTATGGTCTTTATTTAAACTTTTGAGATCTGTGTTTGCTGGAGAAGATTTACACTCTGCATCTCAGATGTAGTAATATGGAAAAGCTGGAAAAAGACAGCCATGGAGCCACAGCACCATCAAGTGACAATTGCCTCTGTCACTGTAAACTCCATGAGCACATGTGAGGTAGTCTCACTTTTGTCTCTCACCCTCTCTCTGCCACAGGTAGTGAAAAAATACATTTGTAAGTCAATAACGACTGGTTAAATAATTAAATTGAACCTCTTTTTTCATTATTTAAAGTGCAACTTTCTTATATTAAGCCTTTTGTACTGTGTTTTTTGGAAACACCATAACACATTCAGCTTGGGGTATATACCAGAAGGCTGCAGCCAGGTGACTGGGCTTCCTTTCCAGTCACTTCTGCTACGCAAGGTAATGTTGGGCAAACCATTTAGTATTTCTGTGCTTTAGTTCTCCTGAATGGAGTGTGGGAATTAGTAGTTACCCCTGCTTTAAGTTCAGATATACAAATTAAACACATTATATCGAGACATTATATAAGTCTAACTCCTTTATCATATTTTTTATTTCTTTTCTGTTTCTCTAAGGAATTCGTGGGGGCTCAAACTGACAACATCACCTGTGTAATCATGCAGAGATAAACATGGGTATTCACAGGAGCTTTCTGAAGCCCACACTAGCACTTCCAGTGGTTCCCATGTTCCATCAACTCTACAAAGCAGAGAATAGTCAGGAAATCATCACAGAAATCACAAGATGGATATTAGTTCTTCTTTTATCAGGTCCCAAAGAGGACTTGAGCACAGCAAAGGACATGGGTTTGGTTTGTGTGCTGAGTGAAAGGAAAAGGTGATTTTCTTCTTCCATTTCTCCCACAGTCTGGAGTTTTCTAGCACCTACTTTGATTCCACATGCAAAAACACCCTTGAGCTGTGCTATCTTAGGCCAGTCTGAGGCCTTTGAGACTATGCCTTTTTTCACATACAGAGTCTTTCTGTTCAGAGCAAAGGACAGGAAAATGGGCAAAAATTAACTTCATGTCACACTGAGATTCTTACAGGTGGAATGTAAACCTAAATTGACACTATCTTTTCAAATAGCATAGCTCCTTCATAAATATTCTATCATATGAATGGAGAGATATGACAGGATGTAACATAGGAGTTTTTACTGCCCAAAATGATTATACCACAATATAACCTAGAAGGAGGTTTTATTGACCATTAATACATCATATATGTGTACACAGAGAGATATATGAAATATGTACAGATGATGCATATATATTTATATTATAACAATCTATCAGGGTTTTTTTCACCTTCATTACTCTTGTGAGTTTTATTCTCAAACATGACCACTTAATAGTGGAACAATAAGTAAGAACATCATAAATATTTCATTCAAACACCAGAAGTAGATTCAGGAACTAGATATATGCCACCATTTATGCTCATTCTTGATTCTGGAGAAGTCAAAGTGAGAGGGAGAGTAATTTGAGTTAATGGCTGTTAGAGTATCAGTAAGTAAATAATGTCAGACATTAACTGGCTTCCTGAGGCCAAAATCTGCAATTCTGTTAATGTCCCAGACAATCTGACTGAAGTCACTGGGTATAGTCAGAAACAAATGGAGCCTTTCTCTTGCTTGTAGGTCCCTCGCTCTTGCTAGGTAACTGGGGCTTGGAACCCCCTGGGGGAACATACACGGCTCCAGCCAGATGGATGTGGACTTCTGGATGACAAAAAACCCTCAGTGAGACTGTGAATGGAAACAGGTCTTGTTTAAGCCACAGCATTCTACATAAGGTTTTACAAATGGAGTAATGTAAAGTGTTGCTAAAATATGGAAAAAAAAAAAATCTTCTCTATCCCTTGGGAAAAATATTGATGTGATGGTGGTAAAAGTGACAATATAAGATCAAAGTACCCAGATTCCAAAAACTCTTTGTGTAGATTTCTGAAATATGTGATTCCCCACTATGTTCAATCTGCTTGTACATCTGGTCCCAAAACATGATTTGTGATTTTAATATGGTTGGTGAGACATAAGTTAATATGTTTTTCTCTGCTGGAGCTAAAGCATTCAATGCAGGGGAAAAAAAAAAAAAAAAGATTAGAGAGGGAATCTTTAACAATTATGTGAAATGACAGACAGAAAATTTCATGTGACAATAGCCCAGGGAATTACAATGTTTCTTAATCTCGCTGCCCACAGGTCACCCTGACATCTCTATGTCAGCTGAGTGGAATGGGAGGGACCTCACTGTTACGACCATTCTTCTGCCTGAAACTTCATCCTGTTTTGATGTTGTTTACTTTTTTCAAAATGTACCTGTTGAGCTTTTGCATTAAACTTTAGTCAGAGCAACAACAACAATTAAAAAAAAACCCCACACATAAAATGAAGGGTTTTTTTTTTTAAAAAATGCCAAAGTTATTCTGGGAGTCCAGTAATCCCCGGCTTTTCTACAAGGCAGTCTCAGCTGTCTGTGTCACAGCATTCACAACACACTTCACAACACACTAACTTTCCATTAAGATACCTAATATTACGTGTCATATAGCAGCCAAAGGTTTGCAGTGCTGAGCAGTTTCTCTAGCAGCTGTCACTGTTTTCTTCTCTGGCATTTGTATCACTCTGGTACTGTATGTAGTATGAAAGTTGTAATCAGCTTGCCTTTATTTCATTTCCTCTGTCTGAAGTCTTGTATATTCTGTATGTAACATGCCATTCTGTCTTAACAACACGTCCGGGAACTTTCCACCACAGACACCCCAAAAAACATCCTTTTAAGATGTCCTGATTTAATTCTGAAGGGTTCAGCTGTTGCTTGTTGAGATTATCAGAGGCAGCATCAATCAAAATGGGAAAGTGACTCTGTTGTGGTTTAACCCCAGCCAGCAACTAAGCACCACCCAGCCGCTCGCTCACTCCCCGCAAGGTGGGATGGGGAAGAGAATCGGAAGAGTAAAAGAACACTCATGGGTTGAGATAAAGACAGTTTAATAGGTAAAGCAAAAGCCGCTCACAAAAGCGAAGCAAAACAAGGAACTCATTCACTACTTCCCATCGGCCGGCAGGTGTTCAGCCATCTCCAGGAAAGCAGAGCTCTATCACATAGAATCATAGAATCATAGAATCATAAAGGTTGGAAAGGACCTCTAAGATCATCGAGTCCAACAGTCAACCCAACACCTCCATGCCCACTAAACCATGTCCCTAAGCACCACATCTACATGTCTTTTAAATACCTCCAGGGATGGGCACTCAATCACTTCGCTGGGCAGCCTGTTCCAATGCTTGATAACCCTTTTGGTGAAGCAATTTTTCCTAATGTCCAATCTAAACATCCCCTGGCACAACTTGAGGCCATTTCCTCTTGTCCTATTGCTAGTTGCTTGGGAGAAGAGACCAACACCAACCTCGCTACAACCTCCTTTCAGGTAGTTGTAGAGAGCGATAAGGTCCCCTCAGCCTCCTCGCCTCCAGACTAAACAACCCCAGTTCCCTCAGCTGTTCCTCATAAGACTTGTGCTCTAGACCCTTCACCAGCTTCGTTGCCCTTCTCTGGACACGCTCCAGCACCTCAATGTCTTTCTTGTAGTGAGGGGCCCAAAATTGAACACAGTATTCGAGGTGCGGCCTCACCAGTGCCAAGTACAGGGGCACAATCACTTCCCTTGTCCTGCTGGCCACACTATTTCTGATACAGGCCAGGATGCTATTGGCCTTCTTGGCCACCTGGGCACACAGCCAGCTCATATTCAGCCGGCTGTCGACCAACACCCYCAGGTCCTTTTCCGACAGGCAGCTTTCCAGCGTCTCTTCCCCAAGCCTGTAGTGTTTCATGGGGTTGTTGTGACCCAAGTGCAGGTCCCGACACTTGGCCTTGTTGAATCTCATACAGTTGGCCTCGGCCCATCGATCCAGCCTGTCCAGATCCCTCTGCAGAGCCTTCCTACCCTCAAGCAGATCAACACACCCGCCCAATTTGGTGTCATCTGCAAACTTACTGAGGGTGCACTTGATCCCCTCATCCAGATCATTGATAAAGATATTAAACAAGACTGGCCCCAGTACTGAGCCCTGGGGGACACCACTTGTGACCAGCCRCCAACTGGATTTAACTCCATTCACCACAACTCTCTGGGCTCGGCCGTCCAGCCAGTTTTTTACCCAGCGAAGAGTACACCTGTCTAAGCCGTGAGCTGCCACCTTCTCTAGGAGAATGCTGTGGGAGAGTGTCGGAGGCTTTACTAAAGTCCAGGTAGACCACATCCACAGCCTTTCCCTCATCCACTAGGCAGGACACCTTTTCGTAGAAGGAGATCAAGTTAATCAAGCAGGTCCTGCCTTTCATGAACTTATTGGGCCTGATCCCCTGGTTGTCCTGCACACGGCATGTGAGCGCCGTCATGTAACGGTTACTTGGGAAGACAAACACCATCACTCCGAACGTCCCCCTTTTCCTTCTTCTTCCCCCAGTTTTTTATTGCTGAGCATGACGTCATATGGTGTAGAATATCCCTTTGGTCAGTTGGGGTCAGCTGTCCCGGCTGTGTCCCCTCCCAACTTCTTGTGCACCCCCAGCCTACTCGCTGGTGGGGTGRTGTGTGAAGCAGAAGAGGCCTTGACTCTGTGTAAGCACTGCTCAGGAGTAACGAAAACACCCCTGTGTTATCAACACTGTTTTCAGCATAAATCCAAAACACAGCCCCATACTAACTACTATGGAAAAAATTAACTCTATCTCAGTCAAAACCAGCACAAACTCTCTGCAGTTTTAAGTGATAATTTAAATGATAGACTGTTATGGTTTTTTGCACAATGGAGTTATTTTGGCTTTAAAATGTGAATCCTAAGTTTTGGGTTGGTATGTTTTTTTCAGGTCTTTTCCTACCAGGGTGGGAAAGTGGGTTAAAAATTTTATTTAATCTTTGGGGAATAAGGCCCATAAGAGTATTTTTATTGTAGTGTGATTGATTGCCAGTTTCTTCAGCTCTTACAAAGATGTCTCTAGAGATGTGATATTTGATAGGTACTTATATGTATAAGCCAGAGCTCTGAAAGGGCCCACGGGCATCCAGGCACATATTTCTTGGTGAATTTTTGAGTAGCGGAGTGACAACCTCCTCTGCACACCACATTCCAGCTCTAGGGCTTATATATTTTTCCTCTTTCTGAATGCCAAGCTCCTCATATGGCTAACTCTAAGAATGATGTGGGTACTGTGACAGTGGGTTTTGCACCTTATTTTTGAAATGGTGGCTCAGAAAATAGAATTAAGTGTGCTACATTCAAGTTTAGGCCCAAAAGCCTTAGAGCACCTGCTGTGCTGAGAAAATAGAAGGTGCCATGGTCTGGGAGGAAGCTTGAAGCTGCAGACTCCCCACTGCTCCATGCTCTGAGGAAAGGTGCAGGGTGGTTATTGCTTCCACGACTTGGAGTCTCTTTTCTGAAAGTAGGCATGTGTGGCCTCTCCTGTACTGATCATTCCCTTGTAAGGTGGGAATGAAAAACACGATGGACTCCTCCTTTTACCTGTTTACCTGCCAAACTCAGGACACCCTGACTTCCATTTTTAGGATTGCCTGTGCATTTTATCCCCAACCTTATGTATCCAAAATACACAAAGAATATAGGAGCAGGGACTGTACATCAGACCTCCTTTTTTCATTCTCTTCCTCCCTGCTTAGTGCCTGGGGTCACACTCCCATTCTCTGGCCAATTACATGAATTTTTTCTTGTATTTTGGTAGAGCTGCAATGTCAGTTATTGAGTATATCCTCTTCCCTAGAATAGCTAGTCTTGTATGCTTAAGAGAGGTGAGAAATACTGAATTTGATCCCCGCTGCAGGGAGATCTGAAGCCCCCTTTCTGTGTTGTGGAGGTATGTTCAGATCAAACGAGTTTTTGAAGTAATTCTGTTGCTTCTCCCCATTTACTGTGTCTTAGTTCATGTTACACAGTGAAACACACATGCTAGATGCCTGTTGGATCAAACAAAGGCTATTCCAAAAGAAAGTGCTCCAAAATTCTTACAGTGTAGAGACTGAGGCCTCAGCACCAAGTAGTTTTCGTTCTACAGATTTGCCAGTATTGCTCTGCACTAGTTATTAGTGCCGGCTGATGTGAGCTTCTTGGAGAGAACCAGGGAAGAAGGTGATCATACTGACAGGGGAGGCACCAACATCTCTGTTAGGTTTTCCCTCCTGTTGCTTTTCATGGAGCCTGACTGAATGGGCTTACATTCAGCGTGCTCTGCAGTCAACCTGCTTGAATGACTTCAGCAGAAGAATGTCCTCTTTCAGATCTAAACATTGCTCTCAACTTAATTTGGGAATGGAATTTTCAATTGTCTGACCTTTAAAACCAGAGTATTTTTCCCAGAGCAGCAACTGACTTTTTAATTATACAGTAAAGAGAAAAAAAATTCATCTTAAGAAAATCAACATTGTGTTTATTAGGTTCTAGCTAGCAAAGGATAATAATTTAGTTGTATGTATAATTATATTTATATTTATCTTGGGCAAGAATACAGCACTCACATTTATCATGAGGGGATCTTCTATCACATTTGGAGTCCAAAGAAGCTAATGAATTGATTACAGTAATAATGGGAATAATTGAAATAAATTGTCCTGCAGAAACTGAAGGTGAAGTCTGAATTTACTATTCCTGCAGTATAATTTTTTCAGCTAATACCTATGTCTATAACACATACTTGAAAGAAAAATCTCATAAACTGAATCATGCAAGATGATCAGCATTGTTTGACAGGTCCCTTCTAGAAGTGTAATGGTGCTTTCCCTCGGGCTAATTTTATACAAAACAGACAGATAAAGAATGGTCTGAGGTTCCTGTGGCAGGTGATTATTCCCAAAGTTTCTAATTCAATGGAACACTCAAAATCCAAAGAATTATTATTAAATAGTAATTATACATTAATTAATTAATTATATTACTAAAGTAAGTGAAAAGTGCTCATTTACTTCTACTGTTCTGACATCTGTGAGAAGTTTGTTATCATTTAGGAACTGTTTCAGATTTTTCATTTTCTTCCAAGACAAGATTCTTGTGTTGATGATGCTGGGAAATCAGAAATGTAAAGTAAGCAGCTCGGGAAACAAAGATTGAAAGAGGTTGCACAGCTAAAATTTTATAAAGAGAGATAATTAGATTTGTTCATTAAAAAAAAAGGACTTATCTTTCCAGTACCATGGGATCATGGTACTAGAAAGTAGTATGCTACTGAAAAGGGCATATTTCACCATTAAAAACAGACTTAAAACTACACAGTTGGCCAAGATTTCTTTTAAAAGTGACTAGTAGTTTTGCATATCTTAATATCTAGTAATGTTTCCTGAGTTATTGTAAATTAACATTATTCTTAGAATGTGTCAGATGTATGTTTTTTTCAAAGTTCAACTCCTTAGTTTGTAGGCTTTTCAAACTTGAATCATGATGCTGAAATTATATGAACTTTTAAAATTAAATCTGATCCTTATTTTGCATTTATTTGTTCGTGGCTTATGCTGTTTGCTCAACATTTTCTTAATTGAAGCATGCAGATTTCAAGAATAAATCTGTCACCAATTATTAGAAATAACTTCACTTTCAAAATACTTTAACTTGTCAGCCTTTTCCAGACATTTTTCGACCTCCAGATTTTGAGTCCCAAAAGCTCTGAAGACACCCTCTAGCATATCCAGCTACTTCTGTCTCTGTTGGTCAAATGGCTGCCTGAAAATGTGGAGCAGGAAGAATTCCCTGGGGAAAATCTTGGTCTCACCCTGCTTGCCCTAACATAACAGTACAGTGAAATTATGAAGGGAGAGATGCTGTGATATGTGTCATTAATTGGAGCTTTATACATCTACATTGTAAACTACTTGGAAGTAAGATGGAGACTGTGACGTTCTCTAGAATTTATCTATCAAAGACGCTCTGCATGCAAACCAGTAAGTAGAAAGGTGACCATTTTATACCATCCCTGCAGTTTGGAAGGGCTCTATAAGCATGGCTTCATCAGAAGTGTTGCAATACATAGAGATTTCAGAATGCTGGAATGTGCTCATCTCCTGTGTTTTCCTCCCAAAGTAGTCTGGTGGAAATGATGCACAGGAAAAAAATCTTTTTTTAAGGAGGAAAACCAAAATTATTACTGCTTCAGATTTTTGAAGTTAAATGTGTGAAAGCATTTGGATCTTGCTGCTGGTGTAAGTCGCCTTTGGATAATACTCAGTCTGGGTTAGGCTGGTAAAACCTGGCCCTCAAAGAGAGGAGCAAACCATATTCAGCATTTTTAAGCATCATTTTGATGCCAGGTGGCAATGGCTCCTTTCAAAATGAGAAATAGAGGGCCGTTGTATTGATCTTTCAATAGAGATCAGCTCTCCTACAGTTGCAGAGTCTACAGCAATAGCTCCTGTGGCACAATATACTTCTTATTGGCAAAAATGCTGAAAATGACTAAATGTGTCTCTGCATGTTCCTTCTTGCCCACGCTATTACCAAGCCATAGAGAGGGACGACAAAGAGCAAATTCCATTCAAGGTAATGGGCTGAGGTTGTTCAGATCATTACTTTTACTGTTAGCGAGTGTACTGCATGCCTTCTTCACAGAGGGCTGGTGCTTATTCTATCCTCAGTACAGCACAGCTTGGTGGTGCTGGCTGTGACATGTTCATTCCCTGGGCTATAAAGCTATGCTAAGGGCTTTATACAAAGCAGCATTGTTTACCTTGCCCAGCAGGTATGGATGATTAACACTCCTCAGTACTTTGAGCGTGAAAATGATAAAGTTGATCCGAGGAATGACCTTTAGACCCACATCTTTCAATTTATAACAGGAGATATATATATATATATTTACTTTCTTCCCTTGTGACTTTCAGCAGATGGTAAATTATGCTCTAGCTAGACAGACAGTTAGTTCACAGGAGTGGGGATGGGGGATTCAAATCAGCAGGTTTCACTGGCATTGCTCAGACTGTGTTGGTTTGTACCAACTGAGCTCTTGACACTAACTTCTCAGATCTGTCTCATTCATCAATTAAATAGGTTCAGATAACATCACCGCTATAAAATGTGTTTATATTTATTTGTTTCTATTATATGCTGATGAGGTGACTGTTTCCCATAGACTCACTCCACTGTAAAAACCAAATGATGCCATAGTAAGTACGTATCCTTATGTGTCACATTAAAATCAAGATCCCACTATAGAGTACTTTTAAAACTATGAAATACTAACATTATAATTTTTAGCCAGTCAGATTTCTTTTTATCAAAGCATAAGTGTACAAATGCATTTTTTGTAGCCATCTAACATATATCGTTTTCTATTTCTCTGGACAATTCAACATGTCATATTTCATTAAAAAAACAGGATCACTCTGCTGTACCTGTGGTTTATGACTTTTAATTACCATAAAAGAGTATGGAAATGCAATAAATGTATTCAAAGAACAATAATAACTTAAAATGTATTTAAGGTAAAGAAAAACTTCCTGAATTTCAAATGTTTGTATTTTAGAGTAAATTTTATTGGGTTTCACTCAACAAAATATTACACAATGGCAATATGTCATGTGAATTGAAATCACTGCCTGGAAAATCTAATTTTCTAACATGGAAGTTGAGGTGGAGGTTTCCTACAAGGATGGATTGAGAAGGTAAAGGAATGTACCTGAGTACTGGAAAAGTCCCAGTGGAAAGGTAGGTAAAGAGAAGGACATTTATTTAGTGAACGCGAATAGAAAATAATGGAAATGACTTTGAGTTAAAAAGACAAATGAGTGTATTCTTTCCTGCCACTGTCAGCAGAGGAGTAATGTGAAGTGGAGAGAAAGGAGGAGCCAGGCTGCAAGAAGTATAAATCAGTATTGATCTCAGTAGATATGTATTAATTTACATTAGCTAATGTTCTGGCCCTAATCTGAAGTGGAAGCAGACTTACATTTGCGAATGACCTTGATTAAAACTGGACACTTCACACTTGTGGCTACCTCTAAGGAGGGTCAGGCAAAGCCAGCCTCTGGGGTCATGGCACACAAATCAAATTTTACTCTCAACTTGCAGTTTGGTATCTGCATAAAGAGTTCTTCTGAAAAACTGTTCTCAAGTCCAAAAGCTGCTACATAGGAAGGTGACAGAATAACAATGATGACCTCATGAGGATATCTCCATCAACCCTTTGTATCAGGTATTTAATGTCCCTGGAGACACAGGAAAGATGACAGTTTCTTCTTCTACCTATGTAATAATATAAAAATTCTCTAAAAATTTCTAGATATGATTAATACTGCAGTAAGTGAAATAACATGTAAATACCACCAATTTGTCTTCACAGGCTCTGCAAAGGTCTCGGAAAAGAATTAATCAGATGGCAGACGGGGGGTGTGTGTGTGTCTCAGTTTAAAAATATGTTCTACGTTATCCCAAATTTTAGAAGTGATTGGTTTAGTAGTTTACATTTCTTCTATCATTAATCAACCAGTTCAACACTGTAAAATATCATGCAGTTTCTATGACACAAATTGTACATAAATTGTCTGAACTTATCTGAGAAAGAGAGGCAAAACCACCCAGTGTGTCAAAACAAAATGTATTAGTGGGAAGAAAATATCTCTCACCCTAGATTTGCACTTTATCAAGTTTCCAGAAAAATATATCTATAAGAGAATTACAGTAAATGGTAACAAATTGATAAAGTAAGGAATTTTAATAACAAGTAGCTCTCAATTCCTGTATTGCCCAAGCACAAGCCTTAATGAAGACTTTGAGCCACATAATAATAATGACAACAATATAAAACTTCAACAGCAGTCAAAGATTTTATATGAGACTGCTTTAAAATCTATCAATCTTTAACAAACATATATAATATTTACATATATATATAATGCATTATTCTCACACTTTCAGTGAAAACTTTTTTCCAACATGTTTAAGCGAAGACTGGTAAAAGGTTTTCTACTTGGATGTCCATCTAAATTAAGATTCAGTTGGTCTTTGCTGAATTAAACAATGCAACATGAAGAGAAATAACTCATCAAAGAAGTTTCAGCAGGTAAATGAGATCCAAAATGTTTAGCTGTTTTTAAAATATTTTGCAAAATTACCATGCTCACAATACCTTTATTTTTCACAATGTTCTTAAATTAAGACGAAAATAAGATGAGTTGCTTAAAGATGCTGTAAATAGACTGGGTTACCAAATTTTATAGAGGCTTGGAAACCTGTCTTCTCAAAATTGCTATTTCATTCAAAATCATGTAATGGATTAAATCAGTTAATCAATCACAAACACCATAGAAAGTACTTAGAGCTACCAATAGTAAATAGAAACATTTAAAATGTTACTGAGATCCACAGAGATGCTTAAAATGTATAATATATTCTCACAATGAGAAATTGAATTTGCAGAAAGATGTAGGTTCTTTCAGCATTAATTTGCAACATTTAGAGAAATATTTCATACATTTTGTAATAGCCACTCTACACTGCAAGTTCTTGACAGAAAAACTGTGACAATTCTGCACATATTATTTACTCTGCCACAACATTGGATCTCCAATTAATATCCTAATAGCTAAAGCAGAGGTTTAGGTTATTAAGATGACTACTTGCGCAATGTCAAATCAAGGGCTAACTCATGTATGATTTTTAAGAAACATGTTCATGATCAGCCCCATAGTTTGCAGGTTCAGCCATCAATATATATATTGAAACAAGCAAGCACTTGAGCAGGCTTTAAGGTAAGCATTTGTTCTTCCAGACCTTTTTTCTCCTAGTGTTCTTTTGGAGAGTGAATACTGGTACAAATGCAGGTGCAACAACATTTCAGGCATTCAGGAAAATAGCAAATGTTTATGTGTGTCTCTCTAGAATTCTTCGGGAGAAAGGAGTGAAAGCAAATAGAGGGCAATTAGAAAATCACCTTGTAACAATGAAAACAAAAGTCTAAAGAGGAGTGGAGAAATTTAGAATTCTGTTTGCAACATCATTGATCACTCAGAATTTTCTGAATTTGTTAGAAAGGTTATTGCTACCTGATTATTTGGTAGCAAAGGACGTCCCCATCCATGTCAGTCAGTAAAGAGTCCCAATGCTGTTATTATAAATTGTATGGCTCAGTAAGAGAAACAGATTGAAACTGCAGCTAATATGCTCCTGACTTCTCAAAACTAATGTTTCCTTTTAATTTAACCCAGAAGTTTGGAAATAACTGCCTAGGTGATCCCTATTTTCAGTGGCCTACTAATTATTTTCTTCTTAAAGTGAATAGGTGTCAGGGATGTGCTGGAGTAATTCTTGACCTTTGAAGTCAAAAGGCACAGCTGATTACTGTAAAGTCTAATTATCCCTTACAGGGATATTCACAATTGCTAACTTTGCTTGGAAGAAATTAGGATCCTTGGTGCATACTTAATGAAGAGAGGAAGGTTACTCTATGGGCTGAATTAGACCAGGTGACTAACTTTTGCTTTTCTACAACCTTGATAGGTTTTAGCAACACACTTGAACAACTCCAGTGTCTTGAAGAATGAGGCCCAAACACTCAGATATATTGCTGATTTGTAACGAACAGGGCACAAACAGGGCACAAACCTTTATTAATATCTGACCTGCTGGCAATACTTTGTCTAATGCAGACCAGGATACCATCCACCTTCTTTGCAGCAAGAGCACATTGCTGGCTCATGTTCAACTTATTGTCCACCAGGACACCCCTAAGATCCTTTTCTGCCAAGCTGCTTTCCAGATGGGCAGCCCCCAGCATATATATTGGTGCATGGAGTTGTTCCTCCCCACCTGCAGGATTTTTCACTTCTCCTTGTTGCACTTCATGAGGTTCCTGACAGCCCATTTCTCCAGCTGTTGAGGTCCTTCTGGATGGCAGCATGACCCTCTCGCATATCAGCCACTCCTCCCAGCTTGGTGTTATTTACAAACTTGCTGAGGGTATGCTCTGCCCCATCATCCAGATCGTTAATGAAGATGTTAAACAGGACTGGAGCCAGTATTGGGTCCAGTAGCATATCTGTTGCAATTTATCAGTGACATACCAGCAGTGGTATTATGAAAAAATTACTGGATGTACTTTGACCTGAAAATATTTCACCTTCTGGATTCTTACAACAGCAGTCAGCAGCAGTAAGCAAAAAATCCCCAATTCAAATGAATGAACTCCAGTAGTAAAAAGATAAAAACAGGGGGGGGGAAAAAAAGTTAAAGAAAAAGTATCAAAGATGATAATCTGCAGGCTTATTCAGTAACCTAAACCTTGCATCAAGGTAAGCCATTTATTTCAAGTGACATGTGTAGATCCCTGAGGCTTTGAGGCCACAGCTCATTTGTGTTGTTAGACACTGACACACACAGACTAATGAAAGATAGGGAAAATGTGAGAAAAGTGAAGAAATCATGGGAGTAAAGGCAAGACAGATGTCAGGAAGCCATGCATGGACATAAGCAGCTTATAGAGCCTGCATTCAAGTATAATGTCTCTAAGGAATATGACCTTAATAAATGCAGTCCATTACATCTTTAGAGTCAGTACAGCTTCAAAGCTATTTGCATGTAAATGATTGCATTTTCTGTCGCCCAGTATTATCTGATGATTATAAGCATAGCATTTTTTTTTGTTGTTGTTCATGTGATTTATGCTCCAGTTATGCTTAAAAGCTACAGAGAAGAGCTACTGGTGTAAGCAGAGCCTGTTAATCTCCAAAAGATGAATCTAAACAGATTCAAAGACCCCACACTTTTGGATTTTTTTTCTAATTTCTCAGTATAAATATGTGTTGCCTTTAAGTATTGTTGCACTTGGTTGTTCACTAGAAGACTGTAATACATTCCACAGTTATCAAACACATTGAGACTGACCGAGTTGACTATTGATTTAATATAACCTAATGATATGACACTGCGATGAGAAAAATGAAACTATGATAAAGAGGGCTATATCATTAGCTACGTAGAGATACACAAGCTTTTCCAGACTTAGTCCCACAGAGGGATGCCAATAAATAAAAAAAGCAAACAATAGTCAGCACTGATAACCAAATACATCTAAGTTTGGAATAAGATGTCAACTGATGAGGAACATGGCAAATACTGCCATCCATAATGCTATATTTTTTAAATTATTAGCATATGGAGAAGAAAATGAAAAAAGACAGCAAAACAGAGGCAGATAACATTGATGAGAAACACGGAGAAGTTGAAAAAGCCCCACTCCTTCCATGCTCATAATCTCAGAAGAATTATGTAACCTAGTTCATTCTGTGAGATCATAATCAGGCTAGACCTGGGCCCAACTTGGTTATGACAGTGGTGCAACTGTTCACAAGTCTGAAGAAATGGCAGTCTGCATCGCGTTGGTAACTTAGGTACTTGAGAGACTAAAATCTTCTTAACTGAGGTATTAAATCTGAGCTCGATGGTTTTTGTTCCTGTGCAACACTTACATTTAGATTGTTTGAACTGGCATAGTGATCTGAGAAGTGGATGATTTTATCTTCTGTGCTCGTATAGATGGTACCTCTTTCTCTCCTTTCTAGCTCTACCATCTTGTCTAGTATGATATGAAGTTATTGATGCTGTCCATACCTATAGCTCTTCCCACCAAAATTATTTAAGAAGATTAATCAAGATTTTCTTATTAAATTGACCACAGTGGACTATAAAAAATAAGCATAGTTGTCTTCAGTGAAATATGGGGTAAATTGGCTTTCTGTACAGGATGTGAACCTAACACAGGTTATTCTTATCTGACTTAAGCAATTAAACCAAAATTTGGAATTACCTAAACCGGTTTCCTCCAAAAGAGAAACTGCTGAAGAATGGCCAAACTCTCAGTTCCCTGAATAAAGGAAAAAATTTTCTTGTTCGTGGTGCCAAACTCCTTTCAGCCTGCATTTAACCTAAAAGATCTCACTGCTGTGCCATCAGGGCTTTTATGATTGAATCTGAAGGTTCCCATCTGGCTCACCGGTGTCCTTCTCTTCTGCCTTGCCTCCACCTTCCACAGAGCTGTGCCTCACAGTCTCTGTTGGATTTAGCTGCAGTGACTGCAAAGCTTTTAGGCTCTAGCTATTTGCTCTACTCCTTCATCAGGCAGCATGTCTTGCCCTCAGCTAGTGCAGCTAAAGCCTGAAAATAATAATGTAAATGCAAATTGATGGCTGGTTTAAGTTAATATGCCAACTTATGACTAGTACAGTTTCTGCAATAACAGCCCCCAGAAGAAGTAGAAAGGAAAAGCTCGAAGTAATAAGGTCTTCAGCCACCCTGGCTCTGTGATTACATGATTACATATGAATACATGATTAGTACCCTCACACACCACTTCTACAAAAACAAGATAAGAAGCTGTCTTTGCCCATGCAAATAACATTGTGTAGCAGTCTCAAGAGTGTGTCTTTGTTTTACCAGGATGTATACTTAAACTCAATTTAGACGCAATTATTGTTTCAGCTATACCTAGTTCCTATGAAGAAATTTAAAGAAATTTGAAAACAGGAAGTAAATGTGTTAGCCAATATCAGTTGTGTATAACTCAACCCACAGCATTATTATTCTTTAAACATCAACTTGTAGTGAGTAGTAATTTAGGAGGAAAACATTTTTTGAAGACCAGTATAATATCATTTCACCCTTCAGTAAGCAATATAGCATAGCCATGAAGATTATTTACATACTGACAGCTGGTCTGATAATGCCCTCCCCTCCCTGCCTATCATCTAGGCTGTGCCCACACAGCCCAAGACTACTTGCATAGATCCTAACATTTAGCAATCTCAGTAGTTTCATATGGTCAGAGGTGGCTTGCATAGTCTCCATAAAGTTTGCACTGCCAAAATTTTATTTGCATCATGATGCTGACTTCTTGCAGCACAAKGGTGTTGCAATCCCATCTCCTGTGCAGCTTAAGTGTAGCCATATGCTGCTTTTCTCCTAGTGTAATCCTCTACTTCAAATGGTTTCATACCCATCTGCCTTATGTAAGAATATATCTGGTATTAAACAGCTTTTGTAGCAATGGACTTTTTTCAAATTGTTAATCTACTCAATAAATTGTTACTGCCCTTTTCAACCTAAGTAGTTATGACAGCAGAGTATTGCATTTCATTTTATTCAGTGGGCTGTGGTATCCCATAACTGTGACCTTTTTTGTGGACAGATGCTTATAGTTGTCAGGAATTATGACTTGTAGTGATCCACAAAAATGTTATTGCATTATCTCCTGATAATGTAGAGTAGCATATAATATATCATTGCTGTAATAACAGCCTTTGATTTATTCAGTCCTCTTCCACTGTTTGCAATTGGGAAAATAGCAAAACAGAATACAAATGCATCAATTTGTAGCACCTTTTTTTTTGTTTGTGAAATTAACTGGTGTCATTGATGCAAGCTGTTTGTTTTTCTAGATACCCTATTATTTGAGTGTATGTTTAAATTATGATTTTTCTCTAGGTGTAAGGATACCCATAGAAACACCTCCTTTCCAGACTACTGTGCACTCTTTCCATCAAATCTGACATTATAAATGTTTGAACATAAAAATCAATTGCATGATACGTCTAGTGCTTTTCTTAGCCCATAGAGCTACTATAATTCATAGTTATGTCAAGCCATGTAAAACTATTTAAAATGACTAAAAATATCACCCCCTATAAAACTGCCATAATCCTTCCCTGCAGGTTATTTCAGTGTAAATTTTCTGTAACATATGGATGCTCATCTGATCTTCCTGCACCTGAATATTTTGGAAATGAGGATGACTATACACATAAGGGCTGAGCTTCAGGCATTCCACTGACTTTTTATTTAAAAATATTTTTAATATAAGTCAGGCAGCTTTATCTAACCCTCTATAAAAATTCTTGTGTATATTTCACCACAATTAAACCACAGAGAATGAATTACTTGTAAAAACATTCAGTAAATTACTTAGTGCATTACTTAAAGTTACTCAGAAAACAAAATATGTGATAAACAAAATTTGAAAGGTCAAAACTGAAATGAAACACTTCAAACAAAAAGCTATGAATAAAACAAATAGTTTATCTCACTCTTTCTTTGCCTTCACTGTCTTTATGCTGCCCCTAACTTGTTTTTCTAGATCTGTGTGGGCATTTTGTTTCATTAACAACTCCGCTGATTAACAGCTTCAATTTTGCCAAAAACTTCAAACCAGGCAGCCTTCATGGACAATTTTTTTTCCTTCTACTGCTCAGAGATCTATAGTTATCAACACAGTGTTTGAATATAGCAAATGCCTATATTTTGTGGGTATCTTTGGGGATGAGAGTGAAAGATCACATCTCCTTTGCCAGGTGCCATCACTTAGAAGTCTTTCTTTCTCTTTCTCCTTCAAAGCATATGTCCCAAGGGGCAAAAAAGATTAAAGTCTCTGATGCTTTTCTTTACACATGTAAAAAAGATGCTGCCTATCTTCAGATATTTTTTTTTTTTCTTTTGTTTCCTTAATTATTATCTTCCTGGGGGAAGCCAAAGAAATTTTATTTAAAATAAATAGAGTACAACATTAGACTTTCTTTTTTTTTTTTCCTTCCTCTTTTTCCTCTTTAAGAGGCTGTTTAATCAGATCTGTGGAAGTGATGGGGGAGTATGCTAGTCTCTAACCTTGCAATTATTTCCAGTTTTTTGAGACTATCCACAGCTATTCTCTGTATTCCTCAGTGCTCTTTACAATAAGACTATTATGGCAAAGAGCTTGACTCCATTGTGGCTACTTCTAATGTTTATTCATAAGCTTTTGCTTTTGGAATTAATTCGTAAGGTCAGTCTGGGAACCCTTGTATGTACAATTATGTTTCCATAGGCTTCTTCGCAATAACAATCTGCCACCATGCAACTCAGTGAGCCTGTGGGCAGGGCCAGGGGGACCTGCAGGAATGGGCTGACAGGAACCCCATGGAAGTCAGCAAGAGCAAATGCCAAGCGCTGTCCTGGGGAGGGCAGAGCCCCTGCAATGGGATAGGCTGAGGCTGCCGGGGCTGGGGAGCAGCTCTGTGGGAAAGGCCTCGGGGTGGTACTGGGCAGCGAGCTGAACGTGGGCCCACGGTATGCCCTGGCAGCAAAGGCAGCCAGCAACCTCCTGGGCTGCATGAAGAGGGGCACAGCCCATAGGCTGAGGGAAGGGATTGTTCCCCTCTCTTTGGTACTCGTCAGACCACATCTAGATACTGCGTCCAGTTTTTGGCCCCAACACAGCAAACACCTGGACAAACTGGAGGGAGCTTGGGGAGGCCCCGCATGGCAATGGGCCTGGAGCACTTGTCCCATGAGGAGAGGCTGGGGGAGCTGGGCTGGAACAGCTTGGAGAAGGGATGGCTTCAGGGGATACCTAACAGACACCCACAGCTGGGCTCCTCACAGTGCTATAGGACAAGACACAGGAAGCACACGTTGAAACAGGTTCCAGCTGGATGTCAGGAGAAACTGTTTCCCCATGAGGACAGTGAGGCAGTGGAGCAGGTTGCCCCAAGAGGCTGTGTTCTCCGTCCTTGGAGGGATTCAAGCCCCAACTGGAGCAAGCCATGAGCAGCCTGGTCTGACCCCAGAAGTGGCCGATTTGAGCAGGGAGTCGGACAAGAGATATCCCTAGGTCTCTTCCTGCCTGAATTAACCTGTTATTCTGTGCTTCCATGTCTGATATAAATTACACATCACAGATAACCATGCAGAAAGCTTCATCTTTAAGCTTTAACATCTTAAGCGTCTTTAACAGTGGCAGAACAGCACAGCACTGGAAATGTTATTCAAGGCGTTAATTTCAGCTGGAAGTGGTGAGACCAGGTACTGCACATCTTAAGAAGCAGAAAGGCTGTACAGTAAATAGTGAGTTTCTGGGAAGCTGGGAAATCCAATCAGTGTTGTGTTTCAACCTCAAAAACTGGATGCCAGAAGTGCATGAGGTCTGGTCTGCTTAGTTACAGTGCATGGCTAGAGCATATCATATAATCTCCCTTCCGTGAGAATATTGATGCATATTTCATAGTAGCAAACAACAAATGAAGTGTTAATGAGTATTACAGCTTGCCATAGCTGCAGGCTGAACTTGCTTTCTGAATAATCCAGGTTGCCTGACTCTAGCTGGATGATGGTGATGACACCATCTCTGGGAAGCAAATCCTTATTCTTGTTGTGTTGTTGTCTTTGGCTGTTCATTTTGAAAGTATAGGGAAAGAGGGAAGCAACTGGGAGCTGGAGAGTTTCATCTTGCAGTGAATATGCTGCAAAATCTTGATAAATGAGAGATTTTTGCACAAAATGTGAGAATTCATATTCACTTAATTTCTGCATAGCTTTTTCTTGTTTTGTTTGTTTGTTTGTTTGTTTCATGCATGATATTTTTCTTCTGCAAAAATATGACTTCTATTTGGTTATGCTGAGAGGAGTGTGTGGAGCTGAGAGCAGAGGGTATTGCTAAAGGGTGAACTTACCTGAAACCATGTTGTATTAATGCAAACTGATGAGGAAAAAAAAAATCATATGCTATGTAGCCCTTTGTCATAGCTTAGCCCCAGCCAGCAGCTAAGCACCACACAGCCGCTCACTCACCGCCCACCCCCCCCACCGCAGTGGGATGGGGGACAGAATCAGAAAAGTAAAAGTGAGAACACTTGTGGGGTGAGATAAGAACAGTTTAATAATTGGAATAAAATATAATAATAGTAATAAATTGTAATGAAAAGGAAAATAACAAAAAGAGAGAGAAATAAAACCCAGGAAAGACAAGTAATGCAAATGAAAAACAATTGCTCACCACAACAAACCTATGCCCAGCCTGTCCCCGACCAGTGGCCGTGCCCCCAGCCAACTCCCCCCAGTTTATATGCTGAGCATGACATCATATGGTATGGAATATCCCTTTGGCTATTTTGTGTCAGCTGTCCTGGCTGTGCCCCCTCCCAGTTTCTTGTGCACCTCCAGCCTTCTCGTTGGCAGGCCAGTATGAGAAGCTGAAAAGTTCTTGACTGCTTAGCAACAACTAAAACATCAATGTGTTATCAACATTATTCTCATCCTAAATCCAAAACACAGCACTATACCAGCTACTAGAAAGAAAATCAACTCTATCCCAGCCGAAACCAGGACACCTTTTTTCAGACAACACGGGTGAAGTTTGGATAAGTATCCCTGGTAGAAACCGTTGCAAAGTTTACTTTGCATTGATGCAAATTGTATATTTTTCTTACTTTTCCTTTTCTAATTCTGTCGTGCTGCACATTGTGTCTTTTTCTTTTTATCATCTTTTTTCCACAAGATGCTTCCTAAGCCCTCCATTTTGGTTCATTTCAGGTGCCATAAATGAATGCACAACAGACAAAAAGTCACTACATGTATATCTGCCTGAGTGTACAAGTCTTTATATGTTTTCACTTCAGTGATTAATGTATATTTGATCTGAAGCACATTACTTGTGTAAAAGTAATCTCAAGTGTCATTACTACATGTATTTTTAATTGCATTTTTCTTCAGTGGATTTCTGACGTACTTTAAAAAGAAGGTGAGTATCATTCTCTTTATTTTACATATCAGAAAAAAAGAGGTGTCTGCAAAGAAAAAGATACACCACAAACTTGGAATTAAATAATGAAAAAAACCCTCAAGCCCAATATTGAAATTTAGGTTGCCCACTCTCTAGCACTGTCTATCCTGTAGGTTCCTAAATTTGCTAAATGTCTCCCTGATTGGCCTGCAAGGTCCCAAGACACTTGGTCCTGTGCTGAAGTACATGTTGCAGCCATACAAGGACAGGTTTCCTACTCAGCGCTCCACTGCCACCCAAGAAGCTCCTGATTTAATGCTGTAGAAGAAAGCTGACTAGCTGGAGCCCTTGGCGCTGGCACGGGAGATTGTCGATCTGGGTCGAACACGTCCCAGGAAGGCACCACAGCTGCCAGACACACAACTGCAGTGCATCAAAGCATGTCCCAACTCGTTTCTTCAAACCCAGCCACTTGGGCCATCATCGATTCAGAAGTGACCAAGCAAGAGGGGCTTAACTTCAGCCTGGCGGTTACAGCAGTCAGCTGGGAAGTACAGGGGAGTTTCTGATCCTCAGTACCAGACCTGTTTCAGTGACAGCCTAACACAAAGTGAAGAAACACTGCTGGGATCAGGTAAACATCCTCCATGAGGCTCTCTGGGCTGCCTCATGATTCTTTCATTCCTGGCCCAAGTGACCTGACTTTCACAAGAGGAGGGGGGAAATCTCTCTCCGGACTTCTGCTGGAAGAGAGTTTTGCTTTGCTGGCATTTATCAGATGTATGTTTGAACTGGAAAAAGATTATACTATGGTCTTCAGAGGGTAAATATTAGTTGTCTTATGCAAACACAGATGGAAAGCTATTGTTGCCATCATTTTAAAAATAAAAATGCTCCTTTAGGTACTCTGCTCCATTAGGATCTATCCCCAGAAGTAGGCTAGCTGACTCAGATCGTCAGTGAATGCAGGCACCTAAATATCTTTTTTATTGCCTAAACACTAGATTGAACATAAATAGACACCTACCACAGGTGAACTGAACCATCTTCTTAGGGATATCTGTTCTCTCCATTGACTTATACAGACCTTTCCTTGGGAAGACTGTATTGCAATCATAATGACTTTTCTCTGTCTGTGGTACATTAAGCATGTAAAAAGTAGGTGCATCTGTTTTCTGAGATGGAGACAGTCTTCCAAGCTCCATTTCAATGTTTTCCAATTGTACAAATCAGATATAAAAATTCTTTTGCTAAGTCTTTCAGAAAAATAAACTCTAAATATATGTGTGGTGCCTAAACCTTACTATCCTTTTAAAAAATGAATACCAAAGAAAAACCAAATAAACCCCAACAACACTATTTCAGTGTTTCACCCTTGGGCACCAATTAAAAGGATTATTTCCTTTGGTAGTACTTTGAATACTAAATACTACTAAAAGTAGTGATGAGAAWGTTGAAAGTCTCTGACAGATGCAGTTTGGTAAGCATCCCTCCACTCACTTTCAAATAAAGGTTTTGTGCTGGCAATGTGGAGTACACTGCAGGAGGCAAGCATGCCTGAGAAGCTGAGGCAATATTCAGGGCATGGTTATATACTTTTTCTTCCTAAAGACATCTTCAGTTTCTGCCACTTTTACCATTCTGCATTACCATGCTCTTTCATTTCTCCCTTTACAAGTGGTTGTGAGGCCACCCTGTTACCAGATTCCTGAAAAGCTTTTAAAAATAATCACAGTTTTAGTGATCTGGTTTACAGGGTGTCCTAACAAACAGCATGATTTAGGCAGGGACTTGAGAGTGTTGAATGGCTGTAGGAGGGATAAGAGGCGAAGGAGGAGAGGAGCTTAATTAACTGGTTTTGTCTCCTTCCAAAGAAAGCGTGGTGAAATGATCTCAGAAAGTTACCCGTGGCAGCGCTGAACTCAGAGCACTGTATGATTAAGCCTGTTCTCAGTTTACTTAAAGTGTCACACGTGTCTTGTAAAACATCCCACAAAATTTTTCCTATTGTTAAAAAAAAAAAAAACAACCAAAAAATTGATTTAAMAAAAGTTAAATCAATCATTTCACTATTGCTATTAAGGGATTAGTAGGTGTAGCGTACAACTCATCTTCAGAAGTGTGGCAAGATATAGAGGCTCTGCTCTGTCACTGCTGCCTTTTGTGTTGAGTTAATATGGCATCATTATTTCCTTGCATTCTCTTTTCTCCACACCTGTGTGTTTCTCAAGCAGTTATATTTATTTTTTGATGTTCACCTAGTCAGTATAGTGCCTGACCCTTCGTTGTCTACGTGCACAGCCTCTAACCCTTAGCCTCGCAGATTTCCTCAGCACAGATAAAAACCAGTCAGTTCTTATCATTGTACTCACCTACCTGCTGGAAAGGAATGGATGAAAACAAACAAATGAATAACTAAATTTTAGCTGTGCTTTCATCTTCATCAAGAACACACTTACCTGGTCCATCATCAGTGATAAGCAATCAATACCGGTTGCAAGCTGAAATATTTTTATCTGTACAGGAAATCTTCTTGTAAGAAGCACAAACACAAGTATTCCTCAGGAGAAGCCATCATTATTTAACTGATTGTCCTGGTTTTGGGTGGGATAGAGTTGATTTTCTTCCTAGTAGTTGATATAGTGCTATGTTTTGGATTTAGTATGAAAACAATGTTGATAACACACTGATGTTTTAGTTGTTGCTAAGTAGTGTTTACACTAGTCAAGGACTTTTCAGCTTTCCATGCTCTGCCAGGTGCACAAGAAGCCCGGAGGGAGCATAGCCAGGACAGCTGACCCAACTGGCCAATGGGGTATTCCATACCATGTGACGTCATGCTTAGCGTATAAAGCTGGGGGAAGAAGAAGGAAGGGGGGACGTTCGGAGTGATGGCATTTGTCTTCCCAAGTCACCGTTACGTGTGATGGAGCCCTGCTTTCCTGGAGATGGCTGAACACCTGCCTGCCGATGGGAAGCAGTGAATGAATTCCTTGTGTTGCTTTGCTTGTGTCCGCAGCTTTGGCTTTACCCATTAAACTGTCTTTATCTCAACCCATGAGTTTTCTCACTTTTACCCTTCCGATTYTCTCCCCCATCCCACCGTGGGGGGAGTRAGCGAGCGGCTGTGTGGTGCTTAGTTGCTGGCTGGGGTTAAACCACGACACTGATAAAGTTGTCATGCTATTCAGAATAAGACTGTCTTTCCTTCTTTACTGAGTGCCACCAAAAAAGTATGGTTCTGATTGCATTTGCTGATAGTTAGCAGAAATTTTCACTGGTGAATATAGAGGATAATGTCAGAAAGCTATCCTTGCAGTTATTCAAACAAAATTTGATAACTAAAGGATGAAAAACAAAGGTAAAAAACAACGAAAAAAATTTAGCTAATACTATCTGCAAAGTTTTTCATTATCATAGATGCTAAATAGTTTCTCAGTATCTATTTTAGTTCTGCCTTGCAATAGATTATTTATATGATATATACAAATACCATGAATAACCACTCTGCACAGTAATGCAGAGTGATAAAAGTGGCAGAAACTGAAAAAGACTTTAGGAAGAAAAAGTATATAGCCATGTCCATGCCCTTCACACACCATTTGTACATGGTAGAATTGACTTTGAAACTTTCACATTTGTACATGCCCATTACCTTATTCAAAGTAAAATCCATAGTAGAGGGCATAGAAATGTTGTTTTGTATAATGTCCTTCACAGAAATGAATTTTTCATGGCAAGGTATTTCACACTTTTTGCCTAAGTTGCCTGGGTTATCTATGTTGAAGTGACTTTGGTTTGATGGCAAGTGACTATGATGGTTTTTTTAGTCCTAATTCTTCCAAGGAGTGTTGAACTAAGATGTCAAAAAATGAATGAAGATGAAGTGGAAATATGCCTGAAAAAAGTAACTATGGCAAGCTCATATTTTAGTGTTTTAGTCTACTCTATGGAAATACACTTTCTGAATGAAATGTAAGTGACTTCACCTCCTTTTACAGCTATAGCTTCAGACATACTCTCATGTTATAACGAAGAGAAGCATTGTCATCTGGATTAATGGAAAGTCTAATAGTTGAGTCTGAAGCTGAATATTCATTCATTAGATTGGAAACATCTTTTTCATGTAGTCATATTAACACTTAGCAAAACAAAAATGCATGCCTCTGATTTTTCTTGTGCTTACAGTAAAAATGTGTATTTCTGCACATCCTGAACTAATATGGGTATCTAATCTTCTTCCCACCAGAGAAAACCATTAATATCCTATATAAATCTCTTCAAGCACTTACAACCCACAGTGTTTGCAGCCTCATATAGCTTTTCAAATAGCAAAACTATTTTAAGAAAAAATTTATTTTTTAAAAATTAACAGCTTGGCTAATGTTATGAGGAGACAAAAATTGGTTAATGCCTAAATATAAATTTTAGAAGCTGACTGTAGGCTGCTGTTTGAAATCTAGAATAAAATGTTTAATCATCAGAATGTTTCTTTGCGGTAGATGACAGATACGTTACCATTACTGCAGCCTGAAAAAGCTAAAGGCAGATGTAGTTAATAAATACAATATTTTGAGGATAAGACTTCTAGCAACGCTGTTAAATTACAAATAATATTTTTTATGATATTTGTTCCCAGACTGTAAATAGAATAATAAATAATTCAGTTGAAATATTTTTTTCTATCTTTAGCTTTTTGTGTATTACTTACTTCTTATAAGCAGTCAATATGGAACTTTTTTTTTAACGGATTGAAAAAATACATGAACATACTTTCATTTAAAAAGAAAAATTTCCATAGCAGTGTTAATAGCAAAATCACCGACTCTGTTATGAGTTTCAGATAAAATTCTTACCATTTGTCATTTTTGCCTTAGCCTTGCACCACAGAGCCACAAAGAAAATCCTATATCCCTAAAAGACATGTAAGGAAAATATTATTACATATTATTATATAACATCATGACCATGAACTAATTTGACAGTTTTCTGTGGGATGACTGTATTCGACACATATCAGAGAATCTATTTGGAAGGAAACTGAAGGGACTTGTTACCAGAAAATCAGAAAATGCAACAATGTAATCATTACAACATACATTTCAAATTTCTGCTTTCTTTGTTAGCTTTCAGTGCCCTCTGCTAGCATAAATGAGAGAGGTCTCACTTCCAAGAAAAGCAAGTAAACCTTCCTCATCAGCTTCCATGCTGTTCCCCTCTAACCATGTCAATCAACATGTCCCAGTTTTACCTAATGCTGGGTACTAATGATTTATCTAGTTAGCAGATCTCTGAGTTTCAGTGTATGTGCCTGGTACTATTTCTAATAAGAGTCCTCTTCCCAGCGTGGAGGTGCTTCTGGCACTACCATAATTTTCAGTGTCATCTTGTGGTTTTCTTCCCATTTGATGTTACAGAAAACTGTGTGATCATACTGAGAAACTTGGCATACCTAACTTTGCTCATTTTTCTTCTAGATATGTGTACGACAAATTACTGCTAGATAGAAGGAAAAAAGTGAAGTCCCTCTCACTGAAGTCACTGCAGAGTTTGTGCATGCTTCTGGCACAGTCCCTAGGATATCACCATTTTTATTCAAGGCACTCTCATGGGTCTTAGGGTGCTCTGCAGAACTGGTAGCCATGGAGTGACTTGTGGTATACGGGAGTTTTAAATATAATTGTTCTTTCCTGGCACTCTATCAGACCTAGACACATGAGCTCTTTTAGAAGAACTGCTGGGAGATGCTCACCCCACATATTCATGGCATCTGTTGGAGACTGCTGATTTATTTTCTACTTGCTGAAAATCCCAGAGTCCTGCAGGTAGTGAAACATGTCCCCTGAACAAAACAAACTGCTAGGCACAGACTGATTTTCCCAAATTTTACCCTCAGGAAGTCTTTTCAAGACAGAGAGAACAATGAATTTAGACACTCTTCGGACATTCTGGTATCACAGCAGAGATCTGAGCTACTGCTGACTAAACCTGGCAGAGAATCAGAAACAGCACAGGCTCCTGGTGTAACACTGAGGCCAACATGATGACCCCAGCTGACAGGCTGATGCAGCTAAGCTGCTGCCAGAATCTTTGCATGATGTCATCCTGGGCTACACAGACCTATCAGTTTGAGCTGGCACTTGCCTGAACTTCCTTCCTCCCTTGTTCATTTTTTGTGACTTGATACAATGCTGCATCAAGAACGTCCCACAACTGTCTTGAAATCCAGAATTTAGGCAATTCAGTAGTCAAAGGGATCAGGCCCTTAGCTCTCTGTTGGCATTGCTACGAATAGCTGACTTTGTGGACCCATAAAAGGGGATTGCATCATATGCACCAGGTACCTAAACATATCTGATCAATGTTTGAAGAGCTTCAGCTACATCAAATAGGAATACCCAACCTCAATCAAGTATATCTAGAAGTAACAAGGAATAAAGTGCGCTAACTTCTCAAGTATGTGTCTTCTGGGGGTTTAGCAGATTGTACTGATTTAAGTAGTGCTGAGGTTGCACTTTTAGCCGTTCAGGAGTAGAAAGCTTTTTAGAAATGTCTGGCAACACTGGCATTGTCAATAGATGCAGCAACAACACCAGTCAACTTTCTCAGCTAATTTGATTTTCAGCATATACTTTTAGCAAAGCTGAAGTCCGGAAAAGTCCAAGTAGTATCTAGAGACAGCTAAATTACTTTCTGCCTGAGCTGGTACACAGGCAGTAATTTTTACCCACTCTCCTACAGAAGAACCATCCCATAAAACAACACAGTCCTTGAAACGGCTCTCTGGAACCTTTCAGGCAAGATCCACAGGTGATATTTATAGCATGATGTGGAAGACAGAAGGATRAGTAATTGTTGTTTTCTTTACTTACAGGATGTGCAATTTAAAATTTTCCTGATTATCACAGGATGGTGGTACAAGGCCCAGGATATCTACTCCAGATAGTAAGACTTTCTCAGTATTAAGCGACTGGAATCAGGTATACGACATCAACACAGCAGGCTTATTCTTGGATGTCACAGTGCCAGCTCTCTACTGTAACAGTCCATATGACACCTGGAGAAGGCAACTGATCACTGCATGTACCTCAAATGGCAGAGGAAAATACACCAACATATGCCCAAGTAATTTCTAATATTTACCAGACATTGCAGAAATAAAAGTTCTAGAAATAGTATACCATCCCACCGCTACAGTCGCTGACATATCGTTCTCCTAGACACCTCAAAATGGCTACTGCATATGTGCAGATAATGTGCATTGTAGAGAGCACTAAATCTTGCAGTTTCAGATCTGTCAGTGTTTCCATAGCTGCAAGGACTGACCGTAAGTTCTGCTTTTGATTCATTTGTCCTATCCTTTTTTCATTTCTGTTATTTGATAATGAAGAACTTAGGAAATAAAGCTTGTCCTTCCTTTCATTCCTGTTTCAGCTGGGATAGAGTTAATTTTCTTCCTAGTAGCTGGTATAGTGCTGTGTTTTGGATTTAGGATGAGAATAATGTTGGTAACACACTGATGTTTTAGTTGTTCCTAAGTAGTGTTTACACTCAGTCAAGGACTTTTCAGCTTCTCATGCTCTACTGACTGAGAAGGATGGAGGTGCACAAGAAACTGGGAGGGGGCACAGCCAGGACTGCTGACCCAAACTGGCCAAAGGGATATTCCATACCATATGACGTCATGCTCAGCACATAAACTAGGGGAAAGCTGGCCAGGGGGCCACTGCTCAGGAACTGGCTGGGCATCAGTCGGCAGAGGGTGAGCAACTGCATTGTGCATCACTGATTTTGTATATTCTTTTATTATTATTATTATTATTATTATTATTATTATCCCTTCCTTTTCTGTCCTATTAAACTGTCTTTATCTCAACCCACAGATCTTACTTTTTTTTTCCGATTCTCTCCCCCATCCCACTGAGACGGGGCAGTGAGCGAACAGCTGTGTGGTGTTTAGCTGTCTGTCAGGTTAAACCACATCAGTCCTTCTGGTGCCCAACACGGGGCACAACAGGTTGAGATAACGACAAATCTGACCAAAGAGCATTAGAACAAATTTGTTACAAACATACATTATGTTAGTTTGATAGTCACTGGTCACAAAGTTGATTAATTTGCTCTCAGAGTTGTTGTGCTTGTTCTCAGGGTTGTGTTATGTAACACCTTCCTTGCTGTATATGTTCCCTGTTGTGCTGTTTATCGCCTCTGGGGGCTGGGTCAAGGTTATGATTTTGCTGTACTTTGTAACACTGGTTTATGATATGATAAAATGACTGGTTGTGAGACTAATCTGGTATTTGTACTCAGCATTGCTGCCATCACCACACTTCGGGAGCCATCTCTAGGAAACTATTAATAATTACACTTTTTACCTTTTCTCCTCGGAGAGCCAATTTAGGGGGGAAACACCTTCCTTCACCTTCCCCTTCTCCTCCAGGCTAGTTACAATAGCTCTTGAGAATTTTGAATATCCTTGGGATGTTCAAACCAGCATGTTCCTGTTGCTCCTACACCTGAATGTGTTTCAGGTCTTGTTTAAAGTTAAACAACTATTTACGAGTGCCACCAAGAGATCTACCCCAAGGCTGGATAGTTACGAGTGGCAGGGTGTGTGGGATAGCATGGGCAAGTACCCAGGACAATGGGTACCTCCAATGTTTTGGAACTTCACTCCTGAACAAGTACAGAATCCTGAAAAGCTAATAAAGTTTTTGGAAAAAGTATGCTGTCACCCTGGCAATTCCAGAGAGATGCACTGCAATGTGCTGGGGCCTGGCCCATGCCTACCAAGCCCTGTTCAACACTATTCAGTACCCTCAAGGGGAAGAGAAGGTCTCTGGATCTGATGGCAAAACGACAGGCACTGTGGCTACTCCAACCCCCACAACAGGCACTGTGGCTACTCCAACCCTGGCGACAGGCACTGCAGCTGAACCAGAGAACCAACCCGAGCCGGTATCAGTCACCCCTATACACAAGAAGAAATCTTGGAAGCGAAAGTCAGCTTGTTTAGAAAGGGATGATGAAAAAGCAGGGCCATCACGAGAAGAGGAAGAGGAAAAACTCATAAACGAGACAGTAAGCACCCAATTCCTATCCCTGAGTGAGCTGCAAGATATGTGAAAACATTTCAGCCGTCATCCAGGCGAGCACATTGTCACCTGGCTACTCCGATGCTGGGATAACATGGCCAGTAGCCTGGAATTAGAGCCTAGGGAAGCCAAGCAGCTGGGATCCCTTTCTAGGGAAAGGGGCATTGACAAAGCAATTGGAAAAGGGGCACAAGCCCTCAGCCTCTGGAGGCGCCTCCTGTCAGGCTTGAAGGAAAGGTATCCCTTCAAGGAAGATGTTCTATGTCACCCAGGCAAGTGGAGAACCATGGAGAGAGGTATCCAGTACCTGAGGGAATTAGCCATGCTGGAGGTGATTTATGATGACCTGAACAACAAGCAGTTATCCAAAGATCCAGATGAAGTTAAGTGCACACAAACCACGTGGCGGAAGTTTGTGTGGAGTGCACCATCATCATTGGCAATACTGACCTGGAAAAATGGCGAGGAATCAACGGTGGATGAATTGGCTGGCCAACTCCGGCAATACGAAGAAAGTCTCTCTTCCTCCCTATGGGCTTGCGTCTCGGCTGTGGAGAAACTGCCGGACATGCTAGCTGAGAAACTATCCTGGGAGTTCCAGCAACTCAAAGAAGATATGTCCTACTCCCCACCTGTACGGACCAGTATCCCAGCCATTAGGAGTAAGTGTTCCTCTGCTCAAGAGAGAAGATATTGTGGATACACACCCTGGGGCACTCTGTGGTTTTACCTGCATGACCACCAAGAGGGCATAAGGAAGTGGGATGGAAAATCTACCTCGACCCGAGAGRCAYGGGTATGCGAGTTGCAAGGAAAAACAATCACAAAAGGGGGTTCTTCCAGGAAAACTGCTGCTCCAGTATCCAGTGAGCAGTTCCCCAGACAGAGCAGAAGGCCTGACTTCACTTCTGATCTTAATAAAGGGACTTTTGATTCACATCTACAAGAAGTGATTAATGAATACTATGACCAGGACTAGAGGGGCCCTGCCTCTGGCCAGGTGGAGGAAAGGGACAACWGGGTTTACTGGACTGTGTGGATTCCATGGCCTGGCACATCGGACCCACAGGAGTATAAGGCTTTAGTGGACACTGGTGCACAGTGTACCCTAATGCCATCAAGCTACGAAGGGGCAGAACCCATTTATATTTCTGGAGTGACAGGGGGATCCCAAGAGCTGACTGTATTGGAGGCCAAAGTGAGCCTAACCGGGAAGGAGTGGCAAAAGCACCCCATTSTGACTGGCCCAGAGGCTCCATGCATCCTTGGCATAGACTACCTCAGGAGAGGGTATTTCAAGGACCCAAAAGGGTACCGGTGGGCTTTTGGTGTAGCTGCCTTGGAGACAGAGGGAATTAAACAGCTGTCCACCTTGCCCGGTCTCTCAGAGGACCCTTCTGTTGTGGGGTTGCTGAGGGTCAAAGAACAACAGGTGCCGATCGCTACCACAACAGTGCACCGGCGGCAATATCGCACCAACCGAGACTCCCTGATTCCCATCCATAATCTGATTCGTCAACTGGAGAGCCAGGGAGTGATCAGCAAGACTCGCTCACCCTTTAGCAGTCCCATATGGCCTGTGCAAAAGTCTAATGGAGAGTGGACACTAACAGTAGACTATCGTGGCCTGAACAAAGTCACACCGCCATTGAGTGCTGCCGTGCCGGACATGCTCGAACTTCAATATGAACTGGAGTCAAAGGCAGCCAAGTGGTATGCCACCACTGATATCGCTAATGYSTTTTTCTCARTCCYTTTGGCGGCAGAGTGCAGGCCACAGTTTGCTTTCACATGGAGGGGCGTCCAGTACACCTGGAATCGACTGCCCCAGGGGTGGAAACACAGCCCCACCATTTGCCATGGACTGATCCACACCGCACTGGAACAGGGTGGGGCTCCAGAACACCTGCAGTACATTGATGGCATCATCGTATGGGGCAACACAGCAGAAGAAGTTTTTGAGAAAGGGAAGACAATAGTCCAAATGCTTCTGAAGGCCAGTTTTGCCATAAAACAAAGTAAGGTCAAGGGACCTGCACAAGAGATCCAATTTTTAGGAATAAAATGGCAAGATGGGTGTCGTCAGATCCCAATGGATGTGATCAACAAAATAACAGCCATGTCCCCACCAGCTAGCAAAAAGGAAACACAAGCTTTCTTAGACGTTGTGGGTTTTTGGAGAATGCATATTCCAAATTACAGTCAGATTGTAAGCCCTCTCTATCAAGTGACCCGGAAGAAGAATGATTTCAAGTGGGCCCCTGAGCAACAATAAGCCTTTGAACAAATTAAATGGGAGATAGTTCAGGCAGTAGCTCTTGGGCCAGTCCGGGCAGGACAAGATGTAAAGAATGTGCTCTACACCACAGCCGGGGAGAATGGCCCTACCTGGAGCCTCTGGCAGAAAGCACCAGGGGAGACT
>JAYKAV010002855.1:2832442-2953967 GCA_035582835.1 Phoebastria nigripes | reverse complement strand
AGCAATGGGTGGTGGGACATTCAAACATTGGGATACACACTTAGCAAAAGCCACCTGGCTAGTCAACACCAGGGGATCTTTCAATCGAGCTGGCCCTGCCCAATCAAAACYTTTACRTACTGYAGRYGGSRATAAAGTCCCTGTAGTGCACATWAAAAATATGCTGGGGAAGACAGTCTGGGTTACTCCTGCCTTGGGCAAAGAAAAACCCATTCATGGGATTACTTTTGCTCAAGGACCTGGGCGCACTTGGTGGGTAATGCAAAAGGATGGGGAAGTSCGATGTGTACCTCAAGGAGATTTGATTTTGGGTGAGAATAGCCAATGAATTAAATTGTATGATGTTAATTGCTATATAACATTGTATATGATAACTTCTATGGTGGCTATATGCCTTATCAATGGCATTACAGTAGGAATCACCCAGATTAATGAAGAATGAACTTTGATGAGAACCGAGCAAAGCGCAGCGATAATGGAACCAGAACTGGCTTCAGCATGCAACAATCCAACACCACACACCATCTCTCCTGCCCTGAAGGACTGTTACGACAGATGGAGCCCAAAGTCATGGAGTAAATGAACTCAATGGACATTTTAGAGGGATGGCCCATAGACTAAAGGAATGTTTGTGTATATATCAAAAGACAGGAAAAGTGGTGGTGATTAATTGGAATGTATTGAAAAGTGTGGGACCTGGGCATGACATAGATGGTATAGAATAAGGGGTGGATAYTGTCCTGGTTYCRGCTGGSAYAGAGTTAAYTTTCTTCCTAGTAGCTGCTATAGTGCTGTGTTTTGGATTTAGGATGAGAATAATGTTGATAACACACTGATGTTTTAGTTGTTCCTAAACAGCGCTTACACTAAGTCAAGGACTTTTCAGCTTCTCATGCACTACCGACTGAGAAGACTGGAGATGCACATGAAGCTGGGAGGGGGCACAGCCAGGACAGCTGAGCCAAACTGGCCAAAGGGATACTCCATACAATATGATGTCATGTTCAGTATAGAAACTGGAGGGGGTTGGCCGGGAGGCTGCTGCCTGGGAACTGGCTGGGCATCGGTCGGTGGATGGCGAGCAATTGCATTGTGCATCACTTATTTTGTCTATTCTTTTATCATCATCATCATCATCATCATCATTATTATTTTTATTATTATTATTATTTCCCCTTCCTTTTCTGTCCTATTAAACTGTCTTTATCACAATCCCCAAATCTTACTTTTTCTTTTTCTGATTCTCTCCCCCATCCCACTGAGGCGGGGGAGTGAGCCAAAGGCTGTGTGGTGTTTAGCTGCCTGCCAGGTTAAACCATGACACTGTTTCACCAACTGCTTTTGCAGACTGTTGATCCCTACTTTTCTAACATCAATATGATCAGGCTTTTTTGTGGTAACAAAACAGTATTTATGTAGTCACCTAATGAATCTATTCACATTACACACCTGCTTGCTCCTTCTCTTCAGCAATGAAGTGATTGCTTTTTCTTCTCCCAGTTCATCAAGTAAAGTGAGAATGTGTAAGACACAAACAGAAAAAATAGCTCTTTTGACAGCGTACTTCATTGCCCAGTCACAAAAAAGTAGATACCTCAGTATGAGCTTATGGTTTGCTTGTTCAGTGATAAAATATGCCCTTCAGTGGTCCTCTGTGGACCTCTCTTGATGAGATCTCTGGGATGCTCTATAAAAAGTTAAATTTGGGATGCTTAGATTGAGATGACATCTCAAGGTAGTTCTCTCAAAATACATCAGGAAATATTCCCCCTCTACTCTGCTCTGGTGAGACTCCACCTGGAGTACTGCATCCAGCTCTGAAGTCCTCTGTACATGAAAGACATGTTGGAGCGGGTCCAGAGGAGGGCCATGAAAATGATCAGAGGGATGGAACACCTCTCCTATGAAGAAAGGCTGAGAGAGTTGGRGTTGTTYAGSCTRGAGRAGAGAAGGCTCCGGGGAGACCTTATTGCAGCCTTTCAACACTTAAAGGGGGCTTGTAAGAACAAACTTTTTAGTAGGGCCTCTTGCGATAGGACAAGGGGGAATGGTTTTAAACTAAGAGAGGGTAGATTCAGACTAGATATAAGGAAGAAATTTTTTATGCTGAGGGTGGTGAAACACTGCCACATGTTGCCCAGAGAGGTGGTAGATGCCCCATCCCTGGAAACATTCAAGGTGAGGTTGGATGGGGCTCTGAGCAACCTGATCTAGTTGAAGGTGTCCCTGCTCACTGCAGGGGGTTTGGACTAGATCACCTTTAAAGGTCCCTTCCAACCCAAACCATTCTATGATTCTATGATTCTATGTTGTAATGAAAAGGACCTGCTCATCTCCTTTCACTGAAAAGAGCTGAGGATGACCAATGCACCTTTAGATTTGGTCAAGATGAAATTAAATATATGATTGAAAATATGCACATCAAAATCAGTGTATTAGTTTTCACATGTTCAGGGTATCTATTTCAGAGGGATACCATGAAGATAACTTAGTATCATTACTTCTCAAGCAATTCTGCATGAAAAAAAAATTGAAATGCACTCAAGTCTATTATTTGATTTTACCAAAACTATTTACTAAAGACATAAGCAAAAATATGTGATTTTAAATGTTTATGATTTTTTTCCCTTAAATGATACTTCAATCTTTTGTTCTCCAGTAAACTATTGGAATACTAGTTCCAGATGTTTTTTTCTGCACCTCTCCTCTCCTCTTGTCACACATTACATATTTAACAGAGGAATAAGATAGACACACAAATAGAATAAGATCATGTTTTTGTCTACTAAACCCTATGGGGATCTCATGGGTGCCTGAGAAGAAAAGAAAACTACAGGAAACTAAAATCTCTTCAGTAGATCAATACACAATTGATGCCAGCACAGCAACTTAGAATCAATGGACAGAAGAGTTTTATGACGATGTCTTCCGTTTAAAACACAATAGATCAATTTTTGCACAATAGTCAAACTCAGGAAATTCAGCCTTGAAACCAAAATATCTTCAGCTGATCATTTTTCTAAACAAAAGCCAGTCAAGTGAAATTAATTATTTCCACACAGCCAAGGGGAACTGGGTAATGGAGCCCTTGGGATAGGTGCCACTCCTGGAGGAAAAGAACCCTACACGTTTGTTAATGTAGTTTGAGCAGTATTTTTCATGTGGGCTACTCTGAGCAGCTCTGCAACCTAATGAGGCACCATGCATAGTGATGGGCAGTTCAGAAGGAAAAAAGGAGTCTTTGTACACCTGAAATTTAAGCCTGAAGCAGTCTTTTAACCTCAGTGAATGCAAGTGGCCAACTGTTGGCAGATTTGTTTATTCTGCTCCATTCTTTGTTATATTCTCTGGAAAGTGCTAGAAGTGATGTTCAGTTTAGTCTATTTGGGAGCCTGCTTTAAAATCCCAGACAAGAAAAAGGACTAGAGGGCCAGTACTGTGATTTACAGGAGCAGGGCTGACATTTTCATAATGTTTACCCCAATCCGTAAACAATGTGACTTTATAAAACCCAGCACTTTTTTACCTCTTCTTGGCACCCTTGCTTCCTGTGGCTCTGAAATGGACAAATTTCATATGTACCTTTTTGTCAGAGGCAACGTGATCTGAGTAGGCAAGGCTAAGCCTGGTTTCCAGATCGAAGGCACCTTGTGAAGGCAGAACTGCCATGTAGTCATCTGCATCTCATGGTGGAGATGCACCCAGAGCTCTGTTGCTCTTCCCAGGGCGCTCTGTGCGCAGGAGCACCACCTTTCCAGCTATAGCTGTGCTCAGTATGCCTCTCTGGTTCAGGCATATAACCTCGTAGCTGGCTCCTCAGCATGCTGTTGCATGACTGCTGTAACTGCAGGATCAGGGAAATCCTTCCTGATTCCAGCTGGGATTTTTATGGCTCCTTTAACACAGTGCAAAGAGGTCAATGAGCATCTGGTTCTTAATCTGTAACCGCCACTCAGCTGCTGAGTCTCTTTGTATGTGTCTTCAAGCTTCATTTCGTCATATAAAATGGGAGTAACCTTACTTCTTCACAAGAGTGCCAGGAAGTCTACTCAAGTTTTATACATGCCTTGTGAAATGTGATATATATGAAAGAATTTCAATCTGTGATCCTCCACATCTGTGACTTACTGCAGTATTATTTTAAAGAGGAGCAGAAAATTGCAGAAACACCTGAAAACACCAAGTTATGATGTTAGAAACACTAGTAATGCAATATATAACTAGTTTGAAGAGCAGTACTCTGTATATTTTGAAAGAAATAAACATACATACCTTGATGCTTGTAATAACTGGGGAACTGCTGGAGTTCAAAACAGAGTTGAAGAAAAAAGGGTAGCAAAGATAATTTTCAAAGTTAATCTTTGAAGGTGTTCTAAAATAATTTAGGTAATGCCATACTAAGTGTTATAATACTTAAAAGTTTAGCTGATGTTATTTTAAAAGTGTGTAGTTTCCATGCTATTAGATCTCTCTTAAAATAATATTTCTGTGTTACTATTTCTTTGCTCTTGTGCAATGAGGCAATCAATGGATTTGGGAGGATTGGAAAAAGTTGTAGGCCCATAACTTCACCCTTTTCTCCTGAGCTCTTAAATCCTCTTCTCAAAGCCTGGAGAAGTGTATGGTATATTTTATCAGGAAGAGTATGACGTTTCTGCCTTTAATTGCACAATATTGAGAAGACAGAGAGCCCAATCTGTGCCAATCATAACGTAATGCAGATTTGACCTTCACTGTCATGGAAGCAGGCACAAGAGTGATAAACAACTGTGTTCCACCTCTCTTTTACAGACTAAAGAGGAAATTAATGAGAACGATGAGAACAGTAAGACTTCTACAAGGAGAGTTTAAACACAGCAATATTTTACCTGTTCAGGGGGCTTCAAGGAAAGGAAGCTTTTACTGATAAATACTGTAAAAGAACGAGAAGGGAATAGATACAGAAAAAGTGAAAAARTGAAAACTGCAGATGGAAAGAGAAACTGTTGTTTAAAGCCTGTAAAAATGGAATTGTGAGAAAAAAATTCCAAAAATTAATTTCTTGTTTGAAAAAGTCATCTCTGACTTGCTCATTGCTCAGTTGGAAGTTTGATTCGATGATCCCAAGGTACTGATTTTAGAATATTGTGATAAGTTCCAGAAAAAAAAAATAACAACACAAAAAAAGAAGAAATTATCTTCTTTTATTAATTTCTTTTGATAATTTCTGGAAGAAATTATCTTTCATACCTGGTTTTGTTAATTTTATTTTTCAATAAAGAAAAGGTCTGGCTGTATTCCATTAGAAATACTGCAGTCATAAGGAAATGCAATGAAAATACACATCTTTGAAATTGTCCTTACCCTTCTCTACTATATCATTCAGTGTGTTTAACCAGAAGGGTACCTCTAATTTAGTATTAAGACATCCTTTGAACATAACTCAGAAATATGCTCTTTAATGTAGAGATATGTTTGATCATACAGTAAAGATGTATTAGTTGTCTGTTTCAATTAAAAATCTGAATATATGGAAAATTTTCTGGACTTTTTAATTGTTATTAAAATAATGGTAATTCTTTGCATGCATTTTTAGCTTTCCAGTTAGAGTTGAACAGAATAAGGTCTTCCCTATTGAAAAACTTCAAGATTGTTAAAATTTTCTTATTCTGAGACTGTGAAAAAAAGAAACTTTCAGTCTTTCAAATAGTTTTTTTCTTCATCAGGAATCTATTTCTTTCAAAATTTCTTATGAAACAACAAATCCTACTTTCAACCTCTTTTTTTCTTTTTATGTTCTTATGTATCAGCCAGTAAGAAAAGTTAATAGCTATCACTTTTGCTAAAATTGATTCTTAAGAGTCAAAATAAATTAAGAAGCAGACTAAACATGCATTATTATTGGAACCAATGAAAACACCTTAAAGAGCCAAATTTTCATGGAAGTTTAGTAGCTCTTTTCCTTTTGTATTTTAAATTACTTTCATTTGGCAGAAAAAGACAATCAATGTTTATTAAAGGCAAGACCGTGGGAAAAATTCTGAAGAACCATTCCTCATACATACTATACTATGGGCTAAATCATCTGTAATATACATTGTTTTACAAGTCCCACAAAAGATTTGTGTTACCATGTGGTGGGCATTAATTTATTTCTTTATACATCACTTCTATGTTTACAGCATCTTTAGGGTTCAAATGACGTTAAAAATATCAAATCTCTTATTCAGGTGTCCTTGACGAAGTCTTTTGTGTTAAAACAGGCAAAAAACAAAAACAAAAACAAAAACAAAAGAATCATCTCACAACATGCTCATCTCTGAGAATAAACTTATTGCCATGTAAGAAATTAACACATGAAAAGATTGTATTACCTTTTACCTGATTAACAGAAGCAAAGGCTTTCTCTTGTTTCAAAGTCAATTCATTGCCTCTTCAATTTTTTTTCCCAACAAAGTTCCCAATTAGCCAGGCCTCTCACAAGCCTGGCTCCTTTCCACTTGCACCATGAACTTGCCAACAATCATTTATTACAGCACTTCTAAGAACATTTGCAGGCATGATTCTTGCTATTTTACAGCATTTCAGAGAGCCCTTGTGTTTATTACCAACCCACAGACGATGCTTCTCCCCCCATACAACCGTTGGGGGGACACAACCTGTGTATTTGCAGTACTCTGAGGAATGCTGTGATGAGTCGGGCATTTGTTGAAGTATTCCCATACCTTGTTTGTTTGAAAACCCAATCCCAGGGAATGACCTCTTACCAGCCACTTGTCTTGAAATCACCCTTAATGTAATTAAAGCCAAGGTGAAATGCAAATAAAAATATGCATTTGCTATACCTAAAACAAGAAAAACAATTTTAAACACTTAGAGAAGACAAAGATGAAGAAAAAAAAATAGAAGGAAAAATTCATCTTCATCTTTTTTACCTCAAATTTAAAATGAAAAAGGCGCTCTCTCCCTGAAATCAGCTAGTTGGCTGGGAATGTTTTCCTGAGAGTCACCCAATCAAGAATTCCTCCCCCAGGTTACTTTATGTCTCAGGTTGCACTTATTAGAAAAAGCACTTTTTTGCTGGAGTATGTTCATTTTGTAGCTGAACTTTCCAGGAAGTCTGGCTATGTTTAATCTTTTCTATTAATACTTCCTCTTTATAATTATTTCTTCCCTATTCAAAGGCAGGCTTGACACTTTTGTTACTAATTTAAGGACTGTATCACCTCTCAGGAGATACATAAATACCACTTATTCAGACCAGGTGCCTTCTCATGTACCAGACTCATCAATTATCAATTCCTTTACTCAGCAATGGTAAAATTCTTCCTTTCCTTTGCCCTTGGTGACTCAAGGTGCACATTTCATTGAGAAGTGTGTCCATGTACTGAACTTTCATTTATATCAGTATGAAAGTTCACAGAATCTTTCTATTAACAGCCAAATGGGATAAAATCATATAGCTCGCTTCTGTTATTTTACTGAGGTCAAATATGATGGTAATTAGCTAACAAACATAACTGTGAAAAGGCTGACCCCTCTCATATCTTCCAGTAGGACTATTGTAGTGTTTTCATACAGTCTGCAATGATTAACTTTCTCTTACACTCAAGGTGCTACTTTAGCTATTTCTTAAATGTTTTCATAAACTGTATAAAAAATTCACAAAAATTTCATGCCATATGTGTATTTTGGTTCTTTTCAGATAGTTGTAATATTTGTCTACAATTTTTTGTATGTTTTTCTGTTCCAATACAACAGTTTTGGTGAGCAGCTGGACAATGCTCAGGTCAGTGATTTTTTGCCCAGCTTAATCAGTCACTCACACTGTTCCTTTTGGACACAGACTTCTCCTTTTAAACAGTTTTTTCTTTCATGTGCTTCTGCTGCTGCGATCCATATTTCTCATTTAATCCATTCTATTGTAACATTGTCTTGTCTTTCTTCCAGCATCTTGCTTCATTCTTTTCTGCATTCTGGGAAAATCTCACATTTTTTCCAAGTCCAAACAGGAATGGATCTGAATCAGAATGGTCTTCTTCCAGTTTGTGGCTATGATTCCCACTGTATTTTTTTACTGTTTTAGGGATTTCACAAGCCATCCAAAATTACAAGGCCTAATTTAAACTTCTTCCAGTAGTATATTGCCTTCTTCAGAGTTCCACTTTCACGGCAGCTGCTTTTAGCTGCTGCTCCACCATGCTCATTTTCTTCCTGTCCCTCTGTTTTCAGTTAGACAATTTTGTTTGTCACTCAGCTGCTCTACTGCTAGCACAATGTGCTATTCTTAATGGATGATTATGAAAAATTGCAAATTAGTAAACTGTAGCGCTGCTGCATTTTTATTAGAGCAAAAAAGGAAACAAATGAGTAAACAATGAAAGAACTTGCCAAAGAAGGAAAGGGATCTTTTGCTACATCTGTACTGCTAAATAAAAGAGACAAGTAACATGAATCATGTTTAAGTTCATGTCCACACTGCTTACAGCTAGCACCATCTAAAGCAGACTGGCCATATCCACATCACCTACCACCCCACTCTGGACCCCGTGTGATGCACATGTGACATGAAGACAGAACTATTGTTTTCTGTTTTCCAGCTCCAAATATAGTATGAGAGTTTAGGTGCAGTACACGAGAGAAATTATTTTAAGTCATGAAACATTGTATTTGGAGACATGGATGGAGATCATGGAGGGATGACTGCAAATGCAAAGGCTTCTAGGACAGAGTTGGAGGACTGCAGAGGGAGCCAAATCTAGCACAGGAGCCAAATCTAGCACACTTTCATCCCTCGGCAGCGGCTCCTGGTTTGGACTGGAAATGTGCTGGCACAGCCAAATGGAATGCTGCCAAGTGGGGAGAGAGGTGGCCAAGACTTCGGCAGCCTAGGCAGCAAGGGACCGAGCCCTTGAGCACACTTCTTGGCCTGCTTTTATTTAGCTGTGTAGGCAGGACCCTTGGCAGGCTGCTTGTTCTGACTCTTGGTTCAAAGTAGAAAATTACTTTTTCTTAAAGGCGTCACTCATTAGTAGGCTACAAGGACAACCTCTGTGCTGTCTTTCTCTGGACCCATGCATCTTTCACTGTTCTCTATGCAGTGGCCCAGCCTCTACCCAGCAGCAAAGAATATCCAGACTAATTTTTAGCCTGATGGTTTTCTGTAGCATTCAAAATGTAGAAACTATGGGTTATGATCATCTCTGAGGGTGTGCCAGATCTTCTGCTTCCCAGATGAACTTTATAACCCTGCGGCTATTATAAGTATGAAACAACACAATCCACTAATTCTCCCTGAATGCCCACCTTTACATCTCAGGATAATAACATGTTCTGCAAGAGACACTCCTTACATTTTTATATTTCATACTGTTTAGTATACAGACTAATTCTGGGGCATTCTGGGGCACAAAATTCTCGCTATTTAATGTTCAAGGAACTTGAGAGATCTAAATTCGATCTAGTGAATTGTCACTTTCAGAACTATGTACGTTCAGCTCTCAGGATCTTTTTTACCAGGGTGAAAGGTCTTGGGTCTTCTTATGAATTTGGGCCTCCTGGATGTACTAGAGTTACTGKGTGGGTTACAGGATAACAGCTATATGGCCTTTTTGCAGGGTGATCATGTGAAAATGACTGGGTTGAATACCTTCATCCCTGACATTTAGAAAATTGAAACAATTGTTATACATGCTTGGTAGTTTTGGTTTTTGGCTTATTTGACCTTAGGTACAGATTATTGCAGCCACAACAATGCAATTGTCTTTGCTGTAGTTGTTGTAGTCAGCACGTCAACTTGGGAGATGTGTGACCAAAACAGAATGTAGGAAATTAGTTATTCACGCAAATATTGCCACTAACCCCAAATGTCAATATGCCCACTGATTACATTGTGAAGATGAAGAGTTTTAGTGTTTATTTACATGCCCATGTTACACTTCATGTTTCCGTTCAGTCCAGGGTCATGTTTCAATCCCCAATGGTAGCTTAAAAAAATCATTTCTATTTCTCAGAAGTTTAATTACCCATACATTGTTTCCTGTGTGGCTTTTATTATGATATTTAAAAAAAAAAAAAAAAAAAAAAATCTTTTTTACCCCAAGCATAAACACCTCTTGTCTATGCTTCTTTAAGGAAACCAAGGACAGCAAATGGAAATGCACTGTTCCTTCAGTGTGAAAACTCATTTTTTTTAACCTGACCAACATCAGCAGGAAAAAGAAAAGATTTTTAAAACATGTTTAACTTTACTGCCAACAGGGTCTGAAATCATAAAAACTCAGAGACACACTTCTTTCCTCCATTCACTCCTATTATCATGTCAAGGTCTGAGTTGCCATAGCAAAACATTCACAAACCATCACCTGAACTGTTCTTGAAAATGTCTCTCAGTGTTTTTCAGAGTTTACCAAATGGTTCATTGTGTTGCAGGTGTCCTTCTTGAAATTCACCTATGTGACACTGGTATGAACCACTATATGGAAGTGGTTCAGGATCAGAAATAAAATGCTGTTAAATTAACTGCTGTCTGTGCAATTAGCCTGCAGGTAATTTATTTTATTGAAGCTGATTTTTTTTTTAATATTAAATTTTTTGAGCCAGGCTCTGTCACAGGTGCCCCCAAAGGCAGATYCTCTCTTGGCGGAAAGGCAGCAGTATCCGTGAAGTTCGACCACATTCTGACAGTCGTATTACATCGCTCCTCATGAATAAATAAAGAAGCTGTGGTTTCCCCTTCATGAAAACCCGTTTTTCCTTTCATGAAGTGAGTGAGGTCTAATCCACTTAATTATTAAAACTGGCCTACTTTTTGTTGTGATTGCTGCTTAAGTCCTTTCTTTGCCACTCGATCCAAGCAGCCCAGCCAGAAAACGTGCAGAAGATAATATACGGCAAAGTGAAATTTTAAAGAGACTTGGAATGTAAATTTGCTTGATACAGTTTCTCAGTGTCTGGGAAAATGACTTCCTGTGTTTAAGAATGAAAATAAAGCCCTGCAACTATAGACAGTGCCAAGTTTGTCTTCATGTTAGTAGGTTTATATATCTTGTATAGTTGCAGCTCCAGACTTTCTCAGTTTTCAAAGAATTTGTGGTTGTACACTGTAACATCATCGGGTTGCACTTCTTTTGTTAAATTTGTCTAAAAAACAAAGGTCTGACTGCATAGAGGTGGTAGGGGGTTACAGCTATTATGGCTCTAACTTATTTGTTGATATTTAATACACCATTCTTTTCAATAAGATTCTTATTTAAAGTTTTGATCACTATGATGTTTCTCTCCAAGGACATGTTAATAAAATGCATTACAAAAATATCTAATCTTCTTTAAAAGCATGAAAAACAAACTAGAGAAGCTTTCCTCTTTCCAGTATGAGGGGCAAGCACTCAAATTTAGTCTCCTCTTTGCATAAAATGCCCTATGGTCAGGTAATGTTATTGGGAATTTACGTGTTCAAAGACTGGTATTCAAAAAGAATGATTAACAAAAACAACTCAACCATTATTTACATATTCAGTATTGCTGTCTCTATGTACTGTTACATTTCTTGTCTTTATATTTATATTCAATGTGCACGGTTTTAATGGAAACTGCATTTCTATTATGTTTGTAATATATTGCAATATTACATAGATTTTTTAAGTGTAATTTTCCTGCTTATTTGTATTAAATACCTAAACACTAATTTCAGGCTGGTTCTTCAAAAGGGAAAAGTGTGGGGAAAACCTGCATGTTAATATAGGGAAAATAATGAGATGAAACTATTTTATCAAGGCCTTTGGACACAGAGCATTCTGCAGGGCTGAATGTTTGCATTGCTGAACCCTCCCTGATCCTGACAAAAGCTAAGGAACTTGAGGTGTGGTGAAACTCAGACTACTCAGGTTCTCCTTGGAGCCATAAATGCAGTGCCTAAACTGAAACTCAGTAAACTTAACTTTTTTTTTTTCCAGAAAACCAATAAAATATTGCACATAGTAACAAACCCAGCTGTCCCATAGGTGAGTAGTTATTTAATTCTGATGAACCTGTATTTTATTCTTTTCTATATTTCCATCATACACACCATAGATTTCTTCTGATAAACACCCTAGATCTCTATAATTAATTTTATAATGAAATAAATACACAGCTTCCTCCAGTTCCTCCTTCTTTTTCTTCCTCCATGAGCTGGTTGTTTACAGAGAGCTGTGCTTGTGGGCAGTTCCTCTAATAAGTTATCCATGTACAATTAATGATTTTTCTTGTTCTTTTGTTTTTTTTTTCTTTTTTCCCCCCGATTATTTCTATCTCATAGTGTCATGATAGGCAAGAGATCTGCCTAAACTCCCTTAGCAGCCTTCCTTACTGCATCATTCTCCATCTCTATACTGGGATAAGGTAAACGTCTTTTCAGAAAGACAAACTCAAGGACATGGAGTATGGCTTTTCTCCATATAAAAATACTATTTTAATGAAACCTAAATTTGAAATCCAGATAGTAATTCAATAACTATGATAATATGCTAAACAAATTTGTGCATACACAAAACAATTCAGAGGTATGAACACTTGTCATTTAAGGCAGATTTTACTCTATACGTCATTTATCATGTTCTCATACTTAACAGTTATACATTTTATTTAAGAAGGAAGCATTTCAGGAGACAGCCAACACTGGAATTATCACATATTAGGTAGTTGTCATTGAAAGGAAGATCAGTGAAGGCCCCAAGATGTGTTCTCTGCATAATGGGACCCCATGTCACAGCCAGTGAGAGAGTTAGTCATCGTTAATTGGTCATTACTGATCACAGGAATAGTCCTACAAGGGATTGGGATTAATTAGTATCATCTACAGTACAGTGGAAGAGAGAAAAGTAGAAATCAGTTTCTGGACGACGCATTTAGTGTTACGCCGGTCACATTTTCATTATAAACCACTAAGTCTATAGATTGATGAGACAATTTTCTTTGGTGTTGAAAACTGATCAGCACTAAATTGTAGTAATTGATTGGATTGATTTTAGGGAAAAGCTTACAAGCTTTGAAACTTTTTTTTTTTTAATTCCCTCTGTAGTCAGCATGGCCTAAGACTATTAATCTTTACAGTAAGCTGCAATGCTACTCTCTTAGGTTTTTGAAATGGTTTTGGTTTAGACCAAACCCAGTAATACTGGAGTCCACAATCATTGGTTTTAGTAACAATGGGAAAAAAGAGAATTCAGAAGGTATTTCGGTTTACTGGCAAGCTTTCTTTTTTGTAATAAGCAGAATTTTAGGGAACAGAATTTTAGAACATACAGAAACCATACCTGTGCAAACCTTCTCTGGTTTCCATTGAGATTTCCAATTTGAATCAAGATTACATTGATTACTTCTTTGGTTTAAGCTTATTAGTTTCTATGGTACTCATTCAGATTTCTGTTCCTGCAGGCTCAAGGGAAGCAGCATCTTATCTCATTCCAGGATTATGAGATTCAAATTTAGAAGGCTGAATACTTTTTAATAGTAATTGAATGCCACAAAAGAATTTATTTTGATGGGTTCTAACAGCTTTTGGGTTGCCCTTTTTCTTTCATGAAAAAATCCTTTGAATACTTTTCACTTTGAGTTTAGCTGCAATATAAAAACCTTTTATTACTTTTTATTCAGAGAAATTATTTAAGTAGTATTTATTAAGTTTTTCTTAGCAAGACAGTTTGTTTTGTTTTAGGAAATGGGCTTAGACTGGTATTCGTCTATCAAAATGTGGGGATTTGGGGTTCCTTTTCAATCCTCTTCAAAAATATTTTCATTATTATTGTAACTTATTTTTATACAAAAAAGCCCAGGTATCAAGTAGGACACCACTATTATTTTGTTGTTGTGGTTGTTTGGTACAAAGAACAAACACACTGTTTCTTGCCTGAAAATGCTTACAAATCTTCCAAACAAACCCTTCATTTGATTCCTTACTATACAGAAGCCAGGGCTGATACAGAAACAGTGTGATGCAAACACACATCTTCTGGGCAGTTCCCTGAAGTCAAGCCGTATCAGTGGAGCTCTCTGAATGATTARGAGTTAATGTTTTACAAATCATGGGATTTGGGGGAATTTCTGATTTGAAAATAGTTTGTCATGTCATTATTTCTAAAAAAGGCAAACAGGCTGATTTGGATAACTCTGAGCCACATACTCTTAACAACTATCCTGGAAAAATGCCAGGAAAGGCTAAAGGCTAGAATAAGCAAGTAATTAAGCAGTGTTAATGGAATGTTAATGATTATGCATCTATATATTAATGAATATGTATGTATATATAGATTTTTTAATTTAAAATTAACCTGGAGAAGCTTTTTTTTTTTTTTTTTAAATGGAATTTTTTTTATGTTCTTGTGCTGACACTCACAGAAAGAGGATTTATTAAAAGAAATAATTTCTGGTGTCTTGGAATGGGGTAAGGCCCATATTGGCAATCAAATCTCTTGAATTTGGTCGGTTGCTGTCTGGATGGTGACAAGAGTGCCTATAAGAATCCTTACAACAGCACCTTCAGCTGGAATAGGTGAGACTTAACCAGGACTTGCTCTTCTGTTCATGCCTTAAAATCCAGCTGGACTGTAGTCCTACTACTCCGGAACACGCATGACCCATCACTGTTGAATATCTTAATCTACATTCAAGAAGTCTCTTCATTATCTTAGCAAAGTACAAGAGACTGTCATACGTGACAATTTCTGCATCTGCAGGAACAGTTTCTACTGACCATTTACAAATGTCTTATCTGTGCACAATCTGATCAATTTGCAGCAGGAAGCACCTTAGAGGAGGGGTCCATAGGGGCCAGATTCTCCACCCAGGATGTCAATCAACACTTTTAAGAATACCAGTTGGTTTAGGCACAGCAGGAGCTGCCTGGGGGGAATCTTCAGGACAGTCTAAAAGTTCCACAAGGAGTACTCCTGCACTGATAAGTCAAATACTTTGTTGTGAAGGTGGCTAGGGGTTCAGTCACTTCAGTCACCTGGTTTCAAGCCAGTGCATTGTCTCATCTATGAAAATGACTAACAGAGGACTTCCTGAGCACCCAGGGAATTAATAACTTAAAGGTGGATGCACAGGCACAGCCTTGATACCCAGCTGCATCGCAGTTATGAGTAAAGAACAAACTTGAATTTTGTACTTACAACTTAAGTTCCATAGTTCTTGCCATAGCTCAGTCAATGGTATTGCCGTAGTACAATTAATTCTGTAAGTCATCATACTGAGTCCAGCCTGAAAATTCTGATAACAAGAGCATTGCTACACAAAATCAATACAGCCTAGAATAAATGCATTAAAAACAAACAAACAAAGCTGTTTTAATGATAAATCACAAGCTTTCATTTAGAAATTACTGTGTTTTGAGAGCAGCTATTATGATTATGCACAGATTCATGTTTATATTGCAAACTAACTGGGTCAATATTTTTATCAATACTTTTGAAATAAATAATAAAATATTTGCTGGTAAATTTTATATAAATGTTGGAAGAGAAGTATATAAAGAAGAGGGTAGATTATTTATACAAGCATATTTGATCATGTAAGCTCATCTGGACAAATTGCATTTTAAATAGAGCTTTGACGTGATTAGCAATTCCAAGTTTAAGAGGACTAAAAATTCGATCTTTGTAATATAATTTTATTCTGATTCAGAACAAAGTCAAGATATTTCAAAGCTTCCAGCTAAAGTTAATTGCCACTGCCTTCCCGGTTCCAAGAAACTATTGACTGCCTCGGAAACAGCAACCCAATTAGCAGCTATGGCTGTGCTGGAAGTGAAGCTAAGAACCAGAAATTTCAAGGCTCTTAACATCCTCCCCTTCTGAGAACTTTCAAAGAGATGTACTGGAAGTCTGAGCTCCTCAATGGCTTGCCAAGTTGAGGAACCAGACAGAGGTGGTAAGAATTTCTGAAATATATCAGGGATTTTGCCAACATCATAGTCTTGAAGAAGGTTTCAATATTGATCAAATGACAAACTCCAACAAAAAAATCTTTTTTGAAATGTTAATGAATATTGATGCAAGGACAGACATCAAGGGAGGGATTCATCTGACAAATTTAGACATCCAAAACGTAGGTATCTGCCTATACAGGTAGATGTCTAGATTCAGTTTGTGATCAGTGGGAAGATGTGACCAGCTGAATTGTATCAATCAAACATTTCCAGAGTGTGATTTAGATGTTTAAGGCAGACATCTAGCATCATTCAGGTGGTGTTTCTGAACCATGGCCAAAAGATTATATTTCAAAAAGCACTGGTATATGATAACATTAAACTGTTTAAGATTCTTAATCAATGATTGACAGAGTACAAGACATATATGAGGTGCTCTAACAGGGAGAAATGAGAGTTCTTAAGTGCACTAAGGGGGAATTTCTTGGAAGAACAAATTAGAGTAAATAACTTCTTTGAATGGCATTATGGAGATCAAAATCTGGATACTATGATCTCTTCTGTTCTGGAGTTCTTGTCTCAAAAGGATGTTGAAAAATAAGATTGAGTTCAGAAAAGAAACACATCAGTATTTCATGGTTTGCACTGTTAAGTTGGATTCACTTCACTTGATGTGATATTGGACCTTAATGTGACAGTCCTATGTGAAAGAGGTCCAGTGAGAGTTCACTGGAAGTTTCTGTATCTGTTTACTGACTATAGAAGGTTCAGTGTGCTTACCTCAGATATTAAAGCTTTTATTGTAAACATCCCAATTAGGGAATAAATACTATACCATTTGGCTGTTAATACTGATTTCTGTCTACAGTTGTCTGTTATCAATCTCAGACCATAGTTAATATATGTGATTTTAACAGCATTGAGGCTATAGCTATTAACAAAGAGATAAACAAAAAGCCCTTGTATAAAGCTTGTGAGCTTTTGCCTGTCAGTTTGTCTATGTGCCTATAACAATAAAATACTGTTAAATATTAATATTAAATCACCAGAAGTGACTTGATAGAGCATTGTAGATCAAACCAAACAATACAATCAACCAAATAAACAACACAAAGTGAGTATTTTATCAAAACAAAGAAAACACAAGTTTAGCTTATCTAATCTGATTTAACAAGAGTTAATTAAGGGAGGTATTGTTTTGAAAATATATATATTTTATATTAAACATGGATTAAATACTTCCCTKATATTTTTTGCTGTCAAGCAGCTAAATAACTGCTTTTTGTTGGACAGGTGTTCCCTTTTGATCTCATTGTCAGTTGGTCTAAGTCACAGTTTTCGGTGTCAAACATAACAACTTCCTTTCTCATTGACCTTGGGTTTTTGAGTCTCCGGTCTTTTTGTTGGGTTTATTAAACAGGAGGTCATTATTGCTGAGACCATGAAGATTATAGTTAGATTCAGCAATGTAATATATAATAAATCCACCTGGATAATTTTCTCCCACAAGCTATACCTTCCATGCCAACTCTGGAAATATTTTCTCATTTAGTTTTCAAAATCTACCATTCTATCCTGCATCTTGCCTCCCTCTTTGTCAACCTGTATGTGAAAAGAACTGGAACCTAACAGCTAGATAATTTACTCTTCTTTAAAAACATTAGGCTGGATCTTTGAAGCAACAGGTTTCATGTGTTTTGTTGAGCTTCACTTTCACAACTTCTCTTTTTCAGTGTGAAATTTAGATTATTAACAGATTAAAGTCACCCTGAAAAAGTCACTCTGGCTTTTCTTTTTCCATGGAATGACTAGGTTTTATGTTAATAAAAATATGCACATGTGTTATTAATGATTGGATGCATCAGTTTATCCTTTTTGTAAAGAGATTTACTTGGTAATTTTAGGAGTGGAGAAAGACACTGAAGTTAATTGCATGAAAATCTCTCTACCTGAGAATTAGAGAAATGTTATAATCCTTTGACTATAGCAAATTAAATGTCACCCTCCAGAAACTGTAGAGCTCCATGCTGTTAGATTAAGAATTCTGTAGTTGTAATTTATTAGTATTTAGGAAAGCTATTAATCAGAATATGATGAATTGTAACTTAAGTGTATGTGATGACACTAATGCGTGATTTGATTGCTTTTGGTAGTAATCCCTGCTTTTTTATTATAAGTGGATTTCATATTTGAATAGGTAGGTGTTTCAAATGCAAAAAATTCATCAAGAGTAGTTTCTTATTCCTGTCTTCTCTCTGTTCTGCACCTTCCTTTCATCTTTACTTACGGTAAGTAGATATAACCCTAACAGGACATACCAATATGTGGTAGACTGATTCCTAGAAGACTTTTTATTTACACAGCATGAAAAGACAGAATCATTTCAATCCTACTCTGGAGATATGAGTGTGGACAACTTGTGGAAGGATTTGAGGCTCTGAGATAAGAAAAGGAGTTGTACCTGTAGTTCTAACTGGATAAGGAAGAACTTAAAAATCAACTTTAAATGCTGGTGAAGGCACTCAGGCAATGGGCACCCTAAAAACATTTTTTGCCATCTCTGTTGATCTGTTCTAAATATGAAGTATTAATCAAGATTAATTTATTCCAACGTAAAACCCAGAATTCTGCAATGTTGGTGGTATATCACTTGAACAAAATATTTATTAACTGCCCATTTCTGCCATCTTTTGTCAGCAGTATTTGAGTACTTTTTTCTTAATCTGCACTTTTCCAATGACCTTATTACAATAATACATTAGTGTTTTCTAATTAAACAAAAAATACTTCAAATTCCTCATTCTCTTCCATTCTACCTATAATAATATTTTTTTTTCTACAGTTAGTCTTTATCATATAATGCAGTATTGTATATAGACACTCAACATAACCTGTCATCCACTATCCTCTGTTTTACATTGCTCTGAAGAGTTTACAAGCGAAGGCAAGAGACAACCACAGTCACCACAAAGAGGTCTAGCAATGGAAGGCAATAACAAGATGGTATTTTTCTATATGATGAAACACCACAGGATTTTCTGCAGTGTAGACATCTGTATCTGAACTGGTCACCCAAGACAGATACTTTTACAGTAAAGAAAGAGAAAAAAGAACTGTTAGAACATCTTATCCTAAGGCAGATGTCAAAAACAGATCAAAATAATCACATGGTAATTTTTTTTTCTCCATTAATTATAAAGAAAATTTAGGGTAACTAGCTCAGATGTAAACATCAATAGTTGACTGAAATTAAATCCTATCACTTCTGTTCAATCATTGACACGTCTATCAGAGACTACCTAAGAAATGTTTTAAGGAAGACATTGAATAGACAATAATCTGGCTTTGTGGAAAGTTACAGACATATCTAATTGCTCCATGGAAGACAGCACCAGTGTTTTGGGCTGAAAGAATCCTAAAAAGATGGTGATACCCAGGGCAGAGACAGAAAGTGATTTTATTGTTACAGGATGGGGAGACAAACATCTGGGAAACATCATACCTAATGTTGAAAACAACTAGCTGTTTAAGGAAAAGAATGATGGAGTATTGATAAGGAAAAGCTTACTAAAAGCTTTGCGGAAAACCATTTATGTGATATGCAAGGAACAGAAGATAGATCTGATGAAAGAACCTTCAGACGTCAAAAAAAAAAAAGTATACTCCATACAAAAAAAGAAAAAAAAAGATAATGAGAAAATGGAAGCAAAATCAGAGGAGAAAAAAAAAACAGTTTGGAAACTTTTAGCATGAATTTGATTCTTACTAGAGAGGTAGCTAGAAATCATCACAATCCAGAGAAAAGTGAGTGGTTGAGGGGAAGAAAGTCTCTGAAGAAAGAAAACAGATTTGAGAAGGAAAGAAGGCATGAAACTTCTGCAGCAGTTGTCAAAGACTGGAATTATCTCCTCTAGTTTTACACCTGAGCTAATCAAATTAGAGTCCTTACATAGGGATTCAGTGGAAATAAACTGGCACTTTTATTTGTCCGATCTACTTAAGATGTCTGGGATAAGTTATGTTATAGGTATGACATTTTTTCCTAATGACTAACAGTGTAGAAAACCACATGGTAGATATCAGAAGGTAAACAAGTTGTAAACAGTTCATTGAGGAAGAGACATGAAACAAAATGATAGAAGTATAATACAAATGCCTTATAAGACCAGTAAGATGTTTGTAATTCTCTCTCCCCTGGAAGCAGTTTGATCGTTAAGTACCACTCTTTGTAAAGCTTACAGAATCATAGATGCGTAAGATCAAAACTGGAACATGTTTTTGATGAAATACTATCCCTCCTCTTTGACACTACCCTCTGATAAATATAAATGGAAAAAAATTAACCAAACAAATAAAAAGCTTTCAGCAGGAAGGTTTGGTTTGGTTGTGGTTTTTTTTTTTTTTTTTCTGTTTTTTAAATCAAGATTGCTATTTTTCTCTGCTCTTTCTTTTGGGAATTTTGTGTTTCCTGCTACTGATTGTAAGGGGACTTTGTGGTATATATATCAACTACTTTTCCCATAACATTTAAGAAAAAAACCAACCTTCTAGAGCTCTGGTATGAAATTGTTAGAAAGCATTTGAAGAAAGGAAAAAGGCTTTGAATAAGGCAAGACATTTGTTAAAATTTCAGGATTTGATAGATTATAAAAGAAAAGCATATTCAGGCTCAGGGGGTTATTAAAAGATCTAAGAAATCATGCTGGCAAAACTTCTGTAGCTGTATTAATCACCATACTTCAGCAGATAAGACATGGAATAAGATAAAAAGAATAAATGAGAAAAGGGCAAAATCTTTTGCAATACCTACTTTAATTAAGGGTGAAACTACTGTTGATTCACATATATAAAAAGTTAACATGCTAGGTGGGAGCTCTGCTAATATTGGTGATAATTATAGATTGATTTTATCTGCATCAGAAGAGTTTTTATTATGTGATTTTTTTTGTTCAGATTTTTTCTGTTTTTCCTTTTGAAATATGCAATTACATTCTGGAGGGCTGATATGAGACTGCTAGTATTATAGTATAGGTTTTCTGGTTAATTAATTTGCGTTATTTACCTCCATTAATATGATTCATAAAATTTAAAAAATGCAGAAGGTAAAAGTTGTAACAGTTTACTGAACTTAACTATAATTATTTGAGGAGATAAAAAAAGGATTTCTAACTTCTTTGGAAATTTTCAGAATTGAAGTATTTGTTGTTTGTTTGTTTGTTTGTTTGTTTTTCTTAAAAAAATGTTACATATTTGAACATGGAATAATATTTTCTGTATAATTAAATCAGGTTGTGTTTCCTATGACACAAATTCTTTGTTAGACTATATAGGTCACTTAAAAGCAGAAACAGTTGATAGATTTTTATAGCATTTTCTAAGTTCCTTTTAAATTATCTAAGTTTCATCAAGAAAGGTTTGTCTGCTTTGGTTGGTTTCATCTATCCTTTTTCAGAAATGCACCCATATATGTGTGTTTATCATGCAGCTGTCATGATATAAAAAAACTAGTTAGAAGTCAGGATCCTGACTTTTCAAGCTGCTTGAATATTAGGCAGCACTAGGTTCAGATTTCATAGGAAAAAGAAGATCTTGCTTCCTCCTTGTCAGAAAGTCTTTGTGCTTTCATTTTTTTGTATAACTTTGCTGCTCACTGAGGCCCCAGGGAACCTTGAAGCTAATCCCTGTGAGAGGAGGAGACTGGATAGCGTTGCCATTGCCCTTCCACCTTCACCTGATCAACTGCTTGGCCTGTGAAAGATAGCCAGGATATATATTACTGTTAACCCAAGACATCACAGAAGTCCTAAATTCCTCCTCATAAATTGTCAAGGTAGAGTGCAAACAGTGTGCCATATAATGTTTGTTGCTTAATATATTTTAGTCATTATTTTTCTTTTAAGCAATCATCTGAGTATTCTTCTCACTGATTCAGGGTAGTTTGCAGCCATGATGTGGGTAAAGGCTTCATACAGTTGCTCGGCTGTTTCTCTGGCAAATGAACTAAATTATGCTTCTTAATGGGCTGTGGAAAAGTGGGAGGAATGCATTGCTCTCCACTGCCCTCCCCTTTGGCAAATCTGTTATTTTAATTGCATGTGAATTTACATCAGTGATGTTTCAGATAAATACTTCAAGATTCAAGTGTCTGTGGTTATACACAACTAAAACCGCATAACGTTGACTGTTTGGGAGACAAATTTTCTGTCCCAGAGGAAAATCCAATCATTTCAAATTTGATATCATTCCAAGTCAGATGGAAAATTTAAAATGCTGACATTTCCAGTAATAACTAAATTTTAGATCTACAAGATCACAGGATGGCTGAGGCTGAAAGGCAGCTAAGGAGGTGTCTAGTCCAACCCCTTGCAGAGCAGGGTCAGATAGAGCAGGTTGCTCTTGGCCGTGTACAGTCAGGTTTTGAATACCTCCAAGGATGGAGGCTCCACAACATCTCTGGGCAACYTGTTCCGGTGCTTGGTCACCCTCATGGTAAAAAAGTGTTTCCTGATGTTCAGAATGAACCTCCTGTGTTTCAGTTTGTGCCCATTGCCTCTGGTTCTGTCACTGGGCACCACTGAGAAGAATTTGGCTCCATCTTCTATATACCCTCCCTTCAGATATTTATACACTTTGGTAAGATCCCCCTCAGCCTTCTCTTCTCCGGGCTGAACAGTCCCAGCCCTCCCAGCCTTTCCTCATAGGAGAGATGAGAGATCTTAGTGGCTTTTTGCTGGACTTTTTCCAGTAAGTCCATGTCTTCATACTGGGGAGCCCAGAATTGGACACAGCAGTCCAGATGTTTCTCACCAGTGCTGAGGAAAGGGGTAGGATCACCTCCCTCAACCTGCTGGCTATGCACCTCCTAATGCAGCCCAGGGTACTGTTGGCCGCCTTTGCTGCAAAGGCACATTGCTCACTCATGATCAGCTTGCTGTCCACCAGGACCCCCAGATCCTTATCTTGTAGAGCTCCTTTCCAGCCAGTCAGCCCCCAGCCTGTACTGGTGCCTGGGGTTGTTCCTCCCCAGGTGCAGGACTTCACATTACCTCTGGCTGAACTTCGCAAGATTCTGGCCTGCTCAGTTCTCCGGCCAGTCAAGGCCTGTCTGTCGAGGCAGCACAACCATCTGGTGTATCAGCCACTCTTCCCAGTTTCGCTTAATCTGCTGAGGGTGCACATAGACACATCATCCAAATCACTCATGAAGGTGTTAAACAATGTTAAACRTTACCCCAGTAATGACCCCTGGGGTACACAACTAGTGACTCGCCTCAGACTGCTGCTGGTTACAAACCTTCGATGCCAGCAATTCAGATAGTTTTTAATCCACCTCACCATCTCTTTATCTAGCCTGTACTTTATGAGTTTGTCTATGATGATGTTACTGGAGACGGTGTCAAAAACCTTGCTAAATCCAAGATAAACAATATCCACTGCTCTCTTCTCATCCACCAAACCAGTCATCTCATCACAGAAAGCTATCAGGTTGATTAAGCAAGATTTCCCCTTTGTAAGCCATGCTGATGACTCCCAATCACCTTCTTGTCCTTCATGGGTCTGGAAATTTTTTCCAGGAGGATTTGCTCCATCAGGGACTGAGGTGAGGCTGACAGGCCTGTAGTTCCCTGAATCCTCCTTCTTTGCCTTTTTGAAGGTAGGGACAACATTTGCTTTCTTCTAGTCCTCAGCAACCTCTCCCAATCACCATGACCTTTCATAGATAATTGAGAGTGGCCTCTCAGTGACATCAGTCAGCTCCCTCAGCACTTGTGGCTGCATCCTATCAGGTCCCTTGGTCCAGTTTGTTTAAACATTCCCTAATCAGATCCTTCTCCACCGAAGGTAAGTCTTCCTTGCTTCAGACTTTCTCACTGGTCTCAGATCTGAGAGTCCTGAAAGTCAGTCTTACCAGTAAAGACGGAGTCGAGGAAGGCATTGAGTACCTTGGCCTTCTCCATGTCCTTTGTCACCAGTTCCCCTGCCGCATTCAGGAGAAGGCCCACATTCTTCCTAACCTTCCTTTTGCTGCTGATGTATCTGTAGAAACCTTTATCTCCCTTCAAGTGCCTTGGCAGATTCAGGTGGGTTTTGGCTTTCCTAACTCCATCCCTGCTCCGACAATGTTTCTGTATTCTTCCCAGGTCATCTGTCCCTGTTTCCACCTCTTGTACACTTCCTTTTTATGTCTGAAATTTGTCATGAGACCCTTGTTAATCTATGCAAGCCTCCTGACAAATTTACTTGACTTCCTGCTCATCAGGACAGACCATTCTTGAACTTGGACAAGGTGATTGTTGAATATCAGACAGCTTTTCTGGACCATCTTCTCTCCAGGGCCATCTCTCATAGGTGAGAAGAAGACGCATGAAGACGCATGAACAGGACAAAGTTTACTCTTCTGAAATCCAGGGTTGGGATCCTGCTTTTTGCCCTTTCTTCAGGAAAAAAGGTTCTTCAGGAAGAATGTCTTCTTCCCTACCAGATGCTCTATAGCAGACACACACATCATCACTGATGTTAGTCTGCCAGATAATCCTGACTCACAAGCTCAACTGGCTCATCACCTGTCCCAAGGCAAAGTTCYACGCATCCACACTTCTCTCTCACACACAGGGTGACTCTCCCTCCTTGCTGTCCCAGCCCATCCTTCCCAAAAAGTCTGTATCCCTCCAGGATAATTCAGTCTGGGAGCAACCTCAGCAGGTCTCTCGTCCAACCCCCAGCTCAAAGCAAGGCCAGCTCTGGGGTCAGACCATGCTGCTCAGGTCTTTCTCCAGTCCAGTCTTGAAAAGCTCTAGAGAAGGAGACTACACAAACTCCTGGAGCAACCTGTTCCGCTGCTTGACTGTCCTCATGGTGAAAAACACTTTCATTTCAATTTTCAAAAATAAAATGTATCATTTTAATAAGATTTAAAACTTTAATTTGATAAATATAAACATCATTAAATCATATTAAATAAAATTCTTATAATACATTATTTGAAATAAACAGGTTTCCACAAAATATTTTAAATTTAATTTAATTTAAATTTAATTCATTAATTTTCTGCCAGAAGATTGTCTTGCTGAAATTCCTTCCTATCAATATAGTGTTTCCACCAATAAGATTTGTGGAATATGGTATTTCCTCTCTAGAGTTTGATTTTATATGGTTAAACATTGTAGGTTTTTTACCCTTTCACTCCTCCTTTTGGGGAAAAAGTTAATGCTGTTTTACAGAAAAGGATTTTATGGCTCCATGTGGTGGCTGATGTATTATTTATATCTTCTTTCTCATTTTGTTTGCTGTCTTCCTTTAAGACTTACGATAGGTTCAGATGGATCCTCCTGGAGGGAGGGGGCCAGAATAGGGGAAATTACTCCTTTCCTGGGAAGCAACTGCACCTCCTGAGGGGAGAGGACAGAAAGGTGCAACACATCAAGGCTTCATAGATCAGATGGAGACTGATGTAGTCCCGTCAATAGAGCGTTTCTCTGCACACCCTGGGTCTGACAAAAAGAGAAACTTCCTAGGGACCAGACTGTGCAGAGATCCAGTGAGCTCCTTTTAAACAAATTATTTATTTTTGAGCCCTCTGATGAACAACCGAAATAGAATCAATGACTTTCTTATTGCTAGATCTTTCTTAAATCCTCTGCTTTTCCATCTATAAATATATACTATAATCAAGAACGTAATTAATCCAATGTACCCGTGAAGCTGTTCTTGCAGCTCTGTACAGACAAATCACCTATTTCCAGAAACAACTATAAATAAATGAATATATTATAGCAAGTAGGTCAAATTTTTAAGGATAATTATGCATAAAAGGCATACAGACAGACAGCTCCTGCGAGGCAGTTTTTCAGTGTTCTTGAAAATTCATCTGGATGTCTAACTACATCTCAGGTCACTATGACTACATTTAAATCCCTTGAAAGCTTGGGTCCTATGCACTGAACACCTCTTTGAGGGGTCACCTCTCTAAGGGGTCTAAGCATATTCATATTATGCAATGCATAGAAAAATATAAGCACAGTGAGAGGATAATTAAGCTCACTGAAGACTTGAATAGCCCTTTGGAGGATCTGACCTTTTTCCTTCAGCATAAAAGAATCCAAGAGCAACTACGGTCCCAGCACAGGTGCTGAGAACATTTGTGATGTCCAGGCCCATGGGACCTTTGCAAGGCAGAATCAACATTACTTGTAGAGTAAAGACATTTACAGCCTGCACAAAGAAGCAGATCAGCAGGCAATACACACCAGGGAGGGCAATGAGAGTATTGCACTTGACTCTGGCCATCTGTACAGGCAAGTACAATACAGCACAGAAGTATATAACCTGTCTCAAACAATAGAATTAATCTAGCCAGAGAAGTGAAATCTCCAGATCAACTCACTTACCATACTACAGATTAGCATTTTTTCACCCCTCAATAAAGTTGTTTGGTGGCTAGGCTTCACCCTCAGTGCAAAACAGCCATGCTGCTTTACAATCTACAAAAATGAACGCGTAAGACACGAAATAAAAACTTAGTTCTTTGGCAGATGCAAAGCAGCTTGAACATAATTGATTGGGCTACCTGTAATATTAAAGAAGTGTCATTAAAATCAGCTTGTTTCCTGTATGGAAGTTATTACATGCTGCATAAAATCCCGTTTCTCCTCCCTTTCATATGAAGTCATTGCATCCCAAACATAGATGTAAATAAGCTACCTGGCATCAGGGAAACATATCTCACAAAAGCTGCTTTATGTGTTTGAACACTTTGAAATTGCTGGTCTGCTGAATTTAATACGCCCAGGACTCTAGAGCAAGATTTTGTCCTTTAACGATCATAGACCTTTTTACAAAAATTAAATTTATTTGTTACTATGAAGAGCTTGCCAGTCCATTTCAATAACAAATTCATCAATTGTATTTCAGCTTTACACAGTCTTTTTGTTCTGAAATATAGACCTTGGCATATGTAAGCAGATAGGGTTTTGAAGATTTGCCAGCCCTCATATCATAAGCATAACACTTACATTTCCTTTTGTAGAAGGAAATGCTTTATACAATGACAGTTGTGAAGTTTGCAGGTTACTAACAGATTGGTAAATCTGACTGAAGGAAGTCTAGCAGTAGTAAACCCCAGCAGTCCAGCAGGAGAAGGCTTATCTGTACCAGCTTTAGAAACAGGGAAAGCGATTTATTTCACCTCCGGTCAAGCATTTTAAGAATATATAATCCTAAAATTTTACTCTACCTCCCATCCAAATACATAAATGCATGCACTGCATCCTACTATCTACTTCAACCCTACCATCTCTCTTGCACTGCACTGTGGACACAATGCTGGTTATCTCGGAAGTCAGAGGACTGTGAAAGGACACACTGTGAAGGCTGTAAAATAAGTTCATATATTTGTGTGTTGACACAGAATGAAGGGGCACAGAACAACAGAAATCTGCGTGCATCTGAAATAAAACGCTTCTCTAATTTATTAAATTCAGTTAATTCAGCTTACACAGCGCTACAGCTAGACCTCAAAATCTTACTCAAATCTTCGCTACACTGCTTCTGATTGTGTCATATAATTTGTCACTGGATTTTCACAGTAACCAGGTTAAAATAAAAACATGCCTAGAAATAAATTTGGCTAACGCTAGCTGAAGCAAAAAATCCACAGCATACCAGTATGCTTTCCGAATGTGATTTTCTTAGGCGATTCAAGCTATCTATACTGTTTTCCCCCCAAAATTAAAGGAGCCTTGTCTGGCTTCCGTTCAAGTGAGCAAACTGGGATATCTYTGTGTACCCTGGAAAAGTTGTCTCATTCACCTGGTACCATAAAAGAAGTAGCCCTGCAGGGTGACTATAGGGCGATTCCCCTGAGCTGCATTTATGCAAATTCAAGCAATGCAACATACTGTGCCATGAAACACAAGAGTAGTGGCGGCATGGGAACAGTGCTGCAGCCTTGTCCCAAATTCCTCCCTCCACATCGTCAATCCTGAATGAAGGCAGCGTTTTCTGTTATAATGAACTGATTTTACCCACTGAGAGGTTAAGAATTAAGAAAAAATGTCAATATAAAAATGAAGAACAATGTCATTAGTTGTTGATACTGACAGTAGTTCTTAATTGGAGACTGAATTTCATACATCTGATTCATCACATCGGTGATATACAACAAAGGTCCTTTTAAGTATTTACCAGTAAAATTGCATTGACTGATTTTGATTTCATAARTGTCAGTAGGGAAAAATAAACAAACAAAAAAAACACAGCAGGAGTGTTTATAAAGGCTGAAGTTGTAGGCATGGACGAATTTCTTTCACTCAGTAAAGAAAGGCCAATTGCAACAAAATGCTATTTTAGTCAGGACCAAAACTACTTGCTAATTCATCTCATATCAATTCAGAGGATAACCTGAATGGGATAAAACAAAGGGAGTAGTGACACTACTTGAAATAAAAATTTTAAATCTTTTTCCTTAAGAAAAAAGTAATGTTTTTGTTTATACAATGTCAAAATATTCATTTGATTAATGAGGAAAGGATGCAGGATTAAATAAACATTTTATATGATCTAGGTGGGAATTTTTCTGTTTCACTAAGAAATAAAACCAGAGTTTGAATCAAGGTGAAGCAGACTGAAAGCCTCTGAAAGGGCAAGCTATAAACCAAGGGCATGATAGGTTTCAAAGGTTTTTTCAGTAAATAATAATCAAAGGTCAAAATGAATCATACGTGCAAATCCCACTGGAGTCAACATGTTGTGACTGACGGTCATACACCACTGACAGCTTCAGACACGCAGCAGCTTAAGTCAGCTTAACTCTAATTTAAATGAGATTCTGCAGAGGAGAAGGACTCCAAATGAATGAGTACAAAGGGAAGAATACATGTTTTGGGATCACAGATGCTCAGCGCTTCATCTTTTAAAACATTTTTAATAATTTAACCACACACATGACAGAAATAGTCTCTGTTCAATGGGACTTTTCTACTAATTTTTGCCATCATCATTGAATTTCAAGTACTAATAACTGCAATTCTGCTTCCCTCACTTTGTTGTTCCCTGCTGCATCAATGTAAATCTCTGCTCTCTTCATCAGTATCCATCCTAGTCCAGCTTTCACTATCACAACTGCTTCCACAGGAAGACTGTTTCTACTGAAAGACTGTAAGGCTATCCCTGCTTTACGTAAAATCAGTGACAAATGTGTGATTATATAGGATTGTAGGAATGAGTGAAAATGAGTAAGATGGAAAATTCATAACTTCTTCAGGAAAGTCTTTCAGGTCAATGATTAGATAACAATGTTTTGACTATTTCTAGTCAAGTTATAGTTTTAGCTATGGCAAAAACTAGAAAGGAAATAATGTTACAAGGAGAATCTTGCCTTTAATTCTGATTTACGCTAAGATTTCCCACATTTCTTTACCGGTTACTAGAAGTGGGAAGTTAATGAGGAAAATTGTGAGAATGAGGAAAAATAGTGGATTGATGTCAAAAGCCTGCTCAAACTCTTGTGATTCATCTATGCTAAATACTTACAGAAACCAGGACTAAGTTGTGGATGAGTACAGATAAATGGATTGCCTAGACATTGCTGGAAAAAATGATGAAATTAAATGCATGGTTCTAGGTTTCTTTTTTTGCAGAGCAAAAATGAAGTTTTATGTCTTCTTACGCATACATACACACATACACATGAGTTTTTCTGACATTTATACTCAGTTAAACAAATGAGAGTTTTAATGACTAAGAACTCCATTTCATATCAGTTGCTGCTGCAGAGGTGCCTTAGCCAGATAAACCAAGAGTTATTTTATATGGAACTAAAAAGGTAGAGACTAATGACAGTAAAATTTTGCCTTAATTCTGGCCAGGGAATTAAAGAAGTGTCTCCTGGATATGATCAGCTAAGTTTAAAGAGGGCCTTTGGAAAAAGGGACCACAGATTAATATACAAATACTTGCTCTGCCCAATCAAATAAAACTCATGTAGTTTTATTGTGGTCAATATCTTTAAATTACTTAAGCAAAGGCTTGACTTGTGAGATGTGAGAGATTCAATTAACTAATGCCAGTAAATTGATAGTTTCATTAGAATAAAAATAATGTAAGCAAGAAAAAAATATTCTTAGTGTATTACACTCAATAAATGTCATACAAAAGGGAGTGAGAAGCACTGGAGAGACTGCAGAGAAGAAGGTGACTTCTAAAGGACTCTGGTGGGAAACTCTGCAGATAGAGCTATTTGGGGAAATTATATGGCTGCATGGGAAATGACTAAAACGTCAATTAAACTGGCAATGTCACAAGGTCCTTTYGTGATCACATAATGTAAAGTTATTTAAAAAAAAGGTAAAGAGCTCCACAAAGTCTTCATTTCTGCTCCTAGAGAAAATTCCTTTTTTTCTTTTATTTTTTTTCAAAAGTCTAAATAGTCCTCAACTGATAAGTGGTTTATTAAAGCTCTGGGTTATGCTATTTCAGAAAAAGAGATTCAGAGAGTATAAAAAAAGTAGCAAAAAAATTTGATTACCATAATTTTATGATATAGGCTACTTAAAGTAAAAGATGAGTTACATGTCATCTTTTGTAACCGGAAATGATTAAGAACAAATATGAAATGGAACAACCACATTTTGTATCCAGTACAACTTACTGAAYAGGAAAAAATAAAATGGATGTAAGCTTTTGCTTATTCAGATACTCTCAAACTTTGTTTTGGCATGTTCAGAGATAAAAAGCAAGGATGATGTTTTTGCAGTCATTCTCTCTGAAAATAGAGCATGTTTACTGTGAACAGAATGACATTGTTTGCTGACTTGCTTGAGAATGCTGCTCTTGCTTGAGAAAGGAGCAAACATAAAAGGAAAGTGGAATTGTGTTTTGGTTCAGAGAAGTGGATTAGCGATCTGTGTAAATATGATGCAGTGTTTGTTTAAAGGATTTCTGATCTATAAACACATGAGGCTAAATCCTGGTCCTATTGAAGGTAATGGCATAGCTCTCCCTTGACTTTAGTAGAACCAAAGATTGGCTCAGCACATTTTAATACTGCAAAATTTCTCACTCCAAGAGAAAACTTGACTGGAATGACTGTTTTCACAACTCAACTCTTCTATATCCCAAAACCGTTGATGTGAAGAGTGTGTGTGAGCTCCCCATGAAAACACTATATAGACTTTTTCTCTGAAGAAACAAATAACCAGAGTCTGAAACCATAGTATTTCTTCTCAGTATTTACCGAGTAGATTAGTATCTTCCTATCAATAACAGATGCACAACCTTTCTGATATTCTTTCCTAAACAGAATCAGCTGTTGACATATATTAACTTTTTTAAAGATCTCTTTTTAAAGAGGCAGCAAAATCACAGCTTCCACTGAAACACATTTTTTCTGCTATTTATTGGCTTATTTTCTTATATAATTTTCTATTCAGTAGAGAAAGAAAGAGAGAAACAAAGAAACATACAAAGAGAGTCCGTATTTTATTATCTGAAAGGTCCATTCTTGACCACCTTCTTTAACTATGAATAGCATAAAATTATTCTCTGTCCTTGGCAAATTTTGTCCCGCCACAGCATTCTTAGAACATTTTGGTTTTCCTAATGCCCTTTTATTCCTATTCAGTGTTTTTTTTCAATTAATCAGCCCCACTATGTCAATCGTGGCTTTACTTCTTATCTGGTGACTACTAGCATTCCGTTTCAATCTTCTGTGATGGACTTTCTCAAAGGTTTTTTCAAACCCAGATAAATGTCAGCTTGTTCGCCTTTATCTCTGTTATCTGCCAACCTGTTCTCAAATGCAGCAGCACAGTCCACAGTCATGTCACTCCTTGTGTTTTATAACATTGGCTTGCAATCCCTTAACATATGTTCTGCCACACCATATCGATGAGGTCCATGAATCCTGTGAGGAAACAGAAGTTAGTATACTTTATGGAGCTAGAGCAACACAGCAGTCCAGATTCATTATGTTTAGGTTAATATAAGTAAATAGTCTTTATTTACATAGGTTGGTGGCTATTTAGGTTTTCTGACTATTGGTGAAGTCAAGTCTTTGTTCAAAACTATATTTTACAACTATTAGAGAATTAATTACAGTTCTAGGAACACAGTGTAGTATATTTTAGTAAACAGTTACTCAAAATCCTGACTCATCATAATTAGACATGGTCATTCATAAAGTTACCATCTATTTCCACAAGATAAACCATACAAATTCTCAGGTTTTAGCATTAATGTGTAGCAAAAACGATAAAGTCAGCTGCATAAAAAAAATCCATTTGTCACTTGTAATAGGCCTCTAGATTCAAATTATAATGGTTTACATACCCAAAAACATAATAAAGAACTGAGACAAGAACAGACTACAAACCTAGCTGCTGTTTCAAACATATACTGCCAACAGTCAGAGAGACATGATCTCGGTTGTTATCTTGGACTTTGCTGAAGTTCTCAGGCCCTTCCTTAGGGTTATCTTCCACATCTTGAATTCATGAATGCTACATCAAGAAAGCATGTGWGAGATATACTAAAGTGTATCTCACATAGTTTAGCCTTGGAAGAGAAAAAGGTGGGGTTTTTTTAGGGTAATATTGTTAAAGTATTCCACAAAAAGAAATTACAACATATAGAATTTTGCAACTTAAGTACATTAATTACAACATTAGTTGTATGAAATTCACATTAGTTACATCGTTAGTTCTATGAAATTCACCCATATTGTGTGAGGAACAAATTCATCCCAAAATTACTCTACCAGGCAGGTCCAGGTAGGCAATGGAATTCTGATATTCACACACAAACACCTCAGGATCTTTTTTTGGCCAAGACTGGCTGGAACCTTAGAGAAAATGTCCCTAGCAGACATTTTTATGCAGAGCTTTAGGGACAATGATTCAGCATTCACTTATTTGTGTATGTCACCAGGTCTTACATAAGTTCGGGCACGTAGATATTTGGAATTATTTAGAAGCAGTCCAGGATATATGTTATGAAGCACTAAGGAGAGTTAACTTCAGAAAACGAGGGAGAATGGAAAGGGAAAGAAGTGCAGCATTATGGACACAAGAACTGTTTCACAGAGAATGTTGATTACAGAAAAAGCATTTTAGGCCCACTGACCATAAAGAACAGTCAGAAGAAGAAGCTACTCACAAATAAAAAAGGGATACAAAAATCAAGAGCCTAAAATGGGTACCCAAGGTACCCACTCCTAAAATGAGAGCCCTGGGTACCCAWGAAGCCTAGGACCACAAGGAATAGAAGGATAAGGCTTGTGGCAAATTTTAGACATGAGAATTATTCATTCAATTCAATGTGTTCAGAAGCAGAAAGCAAAGGTTGTGCGAGTGACACCAGTACATAAATACCAGTGGGAGGCGAAGGCAGCCACRGGGGCAGAGTGGGTCCTAGGAAAACAAGCACCCCCCAGGACTTCATTACCAGACCAACAGCAGCACCTTGTGTGGCTGAACCCTAGCAGCAATTGCCTTAAGCTTCCTTGGTCCAGATCTTTTTTTCTCTCTCTCTTTCAAGCTGTGTTTTATTGCTCAACATCTTTGTGCAGTATGGGTGATGATTAATGCTACTTTGAGCAGAGATATTTCGCATACGCACCCCACGTGGGATCCACGGAGGCGTTTGGCACTGCAAAGTCACTGTGGCTGTGTGGGACATGGTTCTGCCCTGTGGTCCTTGGGGAGCGTGGGAGTCACTGTACCTCCCTGCGGGCACAGCCTGGCTCAGGGGACAGCAGATGCTGAGGCTGCAAGTTCACCCCATCCCTTCTCAGCTCCAGGGAATAAAGACAGAAGAGTCTAGGTACTCTCTAGAGACGTGGATTACCCTCCTGTCTGGATTCACGGAGGCCACAGAGTAGTAAAATGGCTTTTCCTCCACACCTTTAACAAACTGAAACAACCACTACCATCACCACTTATTTCTTTGTGCCTTCAGCAGGGCTGATTAGAACTGACTCCATCTAGTTGGAATGAAATATATCAGTAACAGGAACAAATGGCACAACCAAGAGACATTTTAAAAAGACTATACATGACATGAAGCGTTTTGCTGCAAAGATCAGTTCATCCTCCTAGCTCACCTTACTTTCTAAAGAACTGGAAACCATGAAGGTTGGTAGTGGGAGCAAAGATGAACCTTGGTGGAGAGATTTTCAAAGTTATAAAGGATGCTTTGTTGCCCAGTTTCTATCAACAGGAGCCATTCCTGTGTCTTCCAAAATCTTCCCTAGTATGACATAAGCCCATGTTCAGGGACTCAGACTTTTTGACCATATTTCTTCTGTTATATGCTCATTAAGAAGCATATTCAATTAAGAAACAATTCATGAAATTGAGAAAATTAAGAAACAATTCATGAAAATGTTATGACATAGATATAGGAAATTGTAACAACAGTTTCATTAGATTTTTTTTTTTCATTTGATTTTTTTTAACATGGACTCCTCCACAGCAGCTGTTGTAGGAGGATTTAACCTGAAAATAGCCGCAACTTAAATTAGACTTTTGCACAGAAGAGGCTGCTGTTGCATTAGCAAAATGGTGTGGGAAGGTTCAGGTGTGAAGGATTCAATGTTACACAGTTATTCACATTCAGGAATATCTAAGTGACATTTTTGGTCATGAGAACACTTTGGTAAGCATAGAAAAGAGGAGTTTCTAGACTCCAGCAAGTTAAAAGGCTGAAGAAAGAAATTGGAAATGTCAAGTGTGCTGTCATATCTCTTAGCAAAAAAATAAACAAGGCATATTTTAAAATCTTTCCATTTCTCAAAGAGTGAAAAAGAATGGGACTGCTCTTCAAAAACAGGATAAAGATTTGGTTTGTGAAAGCATTACTATATGAAAGCATGTGCTTTTTAGTCCTTCTGACAAAAAGATCTTGCTGGATATCTTTAGTTTGCCAAGAGAAATTGTGAGCATTAACATGAGGGATAGGTTTGTGCTAAAGATAAAAGATAAAAAACCTGTTCACAAAAAATTGCAAGAGCTAAAACCCCCTTTTACTATATAGTTTAATGCTGCAGAATTTTCTTGCCATCAACAAAAGATTTGCAAAGCTTAGTGTGACAACACCATCCAGAGTTTAAATTCACACAGATGAAATAAAACAGCATTAGAAAATGGCTGAGCATGGTGATAAAGTGACTATAAGGCAGGCTGGCAGAAAAGCACTTTTCTAATAATGAGGAAGATGCCCTAGGTGCAAACACACTAGGCAGATTATTGGCAACAATACACTCCAGGCCTATAAATGAAATTCCTCTGTCACAACTTTTGCTGCCAAATTAGTACAGCCACTATACAGTCACTGATCCTTGCTTTTCTTTGCAAACCATAACTTACTACCATCACTGACGGTAAAAAAAAAATYAAGCTATGCTTTTTTGTCTCTTTGCGAGACTGCTTTCTCATGTTAAATAAAAATTAACTGATACAGTTTACACATGAGATTAACTGTATGCCTCTGTCTTACCAACATCCAGCAAGCTACTAACAGTCAGATTGCAGTCCTCAGAAGTATAGGAGTATTATGACTTGCTGCTTGGTTCCAGCTGTGTGTCAGATCATGCTTTTAACATACTTTCTATGGAATCCAGGGAGAGAAGGATTGGATACAGCTCTGTGCATGAAAATCTTCCATTATAAACCAACCATGATATCTCAGCCCCTGAGTCCATCCTAACGTTTTTGTTTGCAGAGTACGTCTCTCAACTTGCAGCTTATAAGACACTTTTATATTCCACAGCCAAAACCAATATGGTGTTATTTTAGCTTACTACTGCTGCCTAATTCACCACTGCACTGATTTCAATGGGGTCATGCTAGTATGGAGCTGCTGCATTCAGAATTGTTACATGAATTTCTCAATGTGCATTGCAGCAATATATACTCCGAGCACACATTATTTTTCTCACATTGGACAGAGAAAAGAAAGCTATAATAAAGTATAGCACTAAAGTCTTCAAACAGACCTCTTCTGATGTTGTTTCCAACAAAATGGCAACTGTATAAACACGAAGAAATCCTAACTTTTAGGTTACCATTAAGAAAACAAAAGGCACCTCTGGGTTAATATCCACCCCTACTGATTTGTTTCAATCTTAGCTATGAGGAATGTTGTGCATGTCCCCACATTTTGCGCAGATTGCTAAATGCTTTTTCTCAGTAATCCTGGGTTTATGTGATTTCATAAACATGAGAAGAGTTGTTTACTTATTGCTTATTTAATTACTGGTTACTTAGTGTACTTGCAGGTTAGTTTAAGAGGTAATAATATCATATTAGCATAGACAGATTTCTTACAGTGTCAGAGGTGAGCCCCAGTTACCCAAGTCACATATAATAGAAGACTTCCTACGTTCAGTTATTTTACCCTGACACATACCATTTCTTCCACCACAAAACCTGACCACAGCCATACCACTATTCTTTCTATAACATTTCTGAAACTGCAGCTAGTAAGAACTGAAGCACCCTCCCAAATGTCACCACTTTTATACCACCGAAGTTAAGCAGAGGTCATGCCCTAGATAACATTTCCCTGCAAGTGGTTTGACTTCTGTCATCCTTAGATTTCCTGTGCATCCTTGCAGTTTGTTTTATCCTTCTATACATTTCCTGCATTCAAAACTCAACATTGTCTTGTAGCGATTTGCGATAAGTCCGCCTAACTCAGCAGTCTTCAGACATTACAGCTAGACAAGCGAAACTCTGCCACTTGTTTCTTCGCCATTGACAAAGACAAACCACAAAATGCATTTGGTGGCAATCATTCGTTTGTACTTCTGTATAAAAAAATACGTTTCTCCTAACGTCAAATGATTAATATGCTGCAATACCTCAGTTCAGGAGAGGTTAAATCACACAGACACATAGGAACAACCATTTCTTCTGCTCTTAGCAAGACCTCAGGAGGACTGAGTTTGGGTAGCATGCGTGGAAAGTGTAAAGTTTACCTGTAATGACAAATGGTTACTTTGGCCTTGGGATCCAGACAGTGACACTGATCTACCAAACCACCAATACTTCTCACAGTCTGGAGCTCCTTTACATTCACAGATGAGCTCCTGTGTAATCCTCAGGGAAAGGCTGCTGCCTGCACCCAAGTCACATATAGCAAATATAAAATTTTATCTGCTCAGGACTTCTGAGATAAAAGATGAAGTATAATAACAGCAGGGTTTAAAAAATGAAACAGCGGAGTAAATTAGTACTTCTCCATCCACAGAGAATGAATACAGAAAATAGTTTTACTAAAAAAAAAGAAAAAGTGGTAATAATATTTCACAGATGGAACTGAAGTCTCATTGGGCAACACATAAAATTGATACAACTGAAGAGATTTTTTGTGTCACTACTGTGTGTCAGTGTTCCTCATGTATCCTAAACTACAAAGTGCCACACAAGAGCCACACACTCTGACAAAGTGTTAATCCATTGTAAATTTTATGTAAGGTAAAACTGGTTGAGGTGTACCACCTTGGAAGGATACGGCAATGGGCACTGCATCTGAGCTGAGCAAAGATATTCCTGCATTTCAATACAGAAGGTTGACATTTCCACAGAAAGTGTCATGTACAAACATGGACCTGAAGTTACAAAGTGCTCTCAGAACTTTAGGATGAAATATGCCACCATGCAAGAACACATGTAGGTATGACACTTCCTTATTTTCATGCTGGGCTGTATAAAGTAGTTCAGATTAGACTTTTGGGGATCTTTATCTGCTTCAGATCCTTCCAAGATTGTTTATATCATAGATGAAGAGATAAAGCTTATTAGAATTATTATTCTTCTGTCTCAGCCATTTATAAATACCTGGTATGCCATTATTTACCCACAAAAAATAAGAGTAAGTGCAAGATTCATCAGTTTCATATAGTGTCCTGTCCCACTTGACCTCTAGCATCACCAGCTGAAGGAGTGAATGTGACCTGTAGGGCTTCTGAACTCGGGAGTGCAGGTAACTGCAGTTTGGTGCTAGATTTTTTTAGGGAAGGGAGTAGGCTAGTGTTSACTGGGATACACTCTGTCAAGTACACTATGACTGAACTACAACTGTTGCAGCTGTAGCAATCTTCCTGTATGCAGGAAGATTACACAGGTCAGCAGGGTGTACTTGTGAACGGCATCTTTTGACTGCAATGCAGAGGAGAGAGCAGTTACTATTAGGATGCTTATTTCTGTTTCTAAATAAGAAAGGGGCCTTAAGGATTATTTCTGATTTTCATCTAGCTGCTGTTCAAAATAAAAYGCGACTTCTATTTTTCCTTGTACCTAGGTCCTCCAACTTCAAACTAAATAATATGATCAATAGGCTACAGAGGCACGCTCACCCCCCTGTAAGCTTAATACTCCCAGCTGCCTAAGAGCTCAGCTGTAACAGCAGCCCTGGAGAGCATTTATCCCTCCTCACAGCTGTAAAGCTGATAGCAAGTACTCCAATGAGGCAGGAAAAAGTGTGATTAAACTCTCTCACATAGACCAGGGGACAGGACAAAGGTTTGCCTCTGGTCAGTGGGCTTGAAAGACACATAGTATCACATTTACAATCATATTTTTAAAGAAAATAATAAAATAGCCTTGTTCATTACATTCAAAGCAAATTTACAGATGACAGTCTTCAAGCAAGTTTCTGAGCTATAATTCCCAACCGTATGGAGGCAGCTCCCCTGCAGCCCTGAATCAGTCACCAGGGACAGGGAGATACCAGTACAGCCCGGTGTTTAGTGCTTCCTGTGGGCTAACCCTATGCAGCTCATACTTACTTAGTATACATAGTTAGGTAAATTATTCTTCTGAGAAACCTAATTTTCATTACACGACATATACAGGGTCCTTGTGTTAGACACTGAGTGCTGAATTCCAGCCCAGGCCCTTTTGCTTTGTGCTTTAAAGGTAGGTTGTGCATCCTCTCACTGTGACAATCTGTGTCATGTCTTGTTTCTAATCCCCAAGTGTCTATAAAGCATTTCCTTGTTTTATGTTACACTGTTTTTCTTATTTTACATTTCATGTTGGAATTTCCAATATTTTTCTTGCAAAACTTTTGGTACTCAGTTTCTTTTCCTKGGAAAATTAACACAGAAGACTAGTCCCCTGCGGAAAAAAAATCATACAGAGTATTGCCTCTTAGAGGTCATTTCATTTATGACAATCACCAGACCCTCTGTAAAATTTCATCCGTCTGTACTCTCAGGGTAATGTAAGTGTGATGACATCTTCTCAGCACATTACACCCTCAACTTCTCCCTAATTTAAAACTTCTGGTTATCTTATGAAGGGCAATGATCTATATCTAAATTTTTGTTCTGCTTAAACTCAACTTCTGTACCTAAGCCTTCCTGCATATTTCACGGTGAGGTATAGAGGTCTGGTAAGGAGATTTATAGTCCTGACACACGCATTTGTTGAGGAATAATTATATGAGCTGGAATCCTCTTCTGGCTACACAGCTCCCTGTTTTCAGTCAAGCGCTTTTTCTAGTATGTACTTAATGCACAGCTCCGTTTTGTTATCCATGCTCTCTCCGATTCTCACRTGGAGCTTAACCGCTTCAAAGTGTAAAGAGCTGGCCTCCTTAACTGCAGCTCATTCTTTACCTTGCTACCTGGCATACAAAATCTCCTTACTTGGTGAGACAAAAAGCAAGCTTCTGTTTATTTCCCATTCCCATCAAATATACTCAAAATGCTATTTTGATATAGGTATCTAATATAGCTTGTGAGGCTGAATAGAAAGTAGGTCTTGCTGCTGTACACGCAAATTAACACATCCCTACACGTCCCCACAGGTAGAAAAGAGGAGTTAAAGTAAGGAACCATCTAGACTGAACTTTGAATTATATATTCTCGTTTGCCGTCAATCACCAGCAGCTTGCCCTTGTTACTGACATTGTAGCTGTGCTCAAAAAAGATCAAAGTCCATTACAGTACCTGTGCCCCTCCCACCCAAAAGAAGGCAGGATGCTGATCAGCAGCAAACACACCAAACACAACTTGTGCCCCCAAGCCTGCCCATCCTCAGTATCTTCCACTTATTCACACTGTCTCTAAGGAAACTCTGGATTCTGTAAGACGGACTATTTATGGTCTGTTTTCCAYGTTATCTTCATTCAATGACAACAATTTGCTTGTTATTTGATGAATGCTGAATGAAAGCATATCATAGACTGTGGATGAGATGCGGTTATTGTTTGAATAGTAGGAGCTTATGATTGATATTCATGCTGTGTAATTAATCTCCTAAATTGCATGTTTCTTTTCCCCATCAGACGATTATTAAACCTATATAGAGCTTTCAAAACGGCTTTGCAAAATCTTCCTGTGTGAATGTGCCTCTGCGTGAATATTTTTATGCAGCTTATTCACATCACAAATATACACATCTCTTTCCTTAAACAAAAGAAATATCCTCTTAGAGATTTTGAATTARTATTTCTGAATAAATTTTTTTCAGTGTTTTCCCACCTTCAATTCAGATGGACACTGGAACTGATAAGATGACTAATACAAGACAGCTGTTTCTATAGATCTTCATAGACAAACATGTATACGAATATGCACATAACTACAGTAAGAAATTTATCACAAAATCTTCCTTGACATCCAGTTCCTCTTCTTCCTTATGTCCTTACAAGCCTTCCATATTATATCTGTTGTTTATTAGAGCAATTTTAATATGGATTGAATGAGCAGTTTATCAGTAAACAGGAAACTATAAACATATTGCTGTAAAATGAGAATTGTCTATTGATAAATCAAAGCATTATGCATCTGACCATATCCCAAGAGAACCACTGAAGCAAGCTGCCTCAGCTTATTCAGTGAATTAGTGATGTTTACTGGTTTGCAAAAGCCATCAAAAAAAAAGGACACCCAGCATTTTTTCTCCTTTTTTTTATCCTTCTCTGGTTCAGCACATTTAAAATGGAACACAGAGAAAATTCCTTCTCATATTTTAAATTCTATTCCTCTCTTTGGCTGCTTATTTGCACCCATAGATATAACATATACATTAGTAAAGATTCTATCTGGATTTCCTTTTAGGTCAAATGCATCCTGTCCCTTTTCTGCAGTTCCCAAGGTTAGGCGTTCAGTCCCAGAGGTGTCAAAAGTTAAAACGAAACCTCTGAGACTCCAATTTTCTATTAGGTAGGTACCTTTTAAGACCAGTAGAGGGAGATCCAGTCCTCTTAATTAAGTCCTATTTTAGTCTTTTCCTAGGGACTCCTGGACTATCTATTTCCCCCCCTTCTCCCACAAGAATACATTTTAGTGGCTCTGAGCTCCAAATGAGAATAAAAAGTCCAGTACTGCTCACCTGGCTCTTGCCTACTGGGCTCTGAACCTTATGCTGGCAGAACAGGACTCTCTTGCACAACCTAGAAGAGGACCCTGATTTGCAGCCAGCAGCTGAGGCCAAAAACAGTACTGAGTATTCATGGGCAAGAAAGGTAGTCAGGGAGGTTTCAGATTAAACGGGAAGGTGCTTGGCGAATTCAGGATCCTATAGGGTTAGAAAGCCAAAGTAACTATTCGGGGATCTACGTTGGAGTGTAGAGTCTGTCTGATCTTGTCTCATTAAGCAGGGGGGGGAAAACCAAAACCTTTTAATGTTGACTCCTATTATTGTGTGATCCTCTAGAACCTCAAAAACTTCAGTCCCCCACAGGATGCTACTACCATAAGGTCCCCTATAGAAATATTACCAGATATAATAAAAACCTTAAAAACTCATGCCTATGGAAGAGTAAGTAAAATAACTAAACACCTGACAATTAACTTGCTACATGCCTACGCTACCGTCAGTAGCACACTTGTCCTGCAGGTGATGTCAAAAACTTGTTGGTTGCACAGCATTTCTCCCTTTCCATAATGCTTCCGCTGGAAACTCTTTGCCAGAGGTGGCTATAAGGTCCACGTTCATACTAATACAACAGTTTCATCATTGTTGCTACCTATTTTGGCAAGTCAAAAACATTTCTTACTCTGTTTGCACAGAGCTAGTTGGGTTTTGTTCCTGTCAGTGTATTCACTGCTGCTTATATAAGAGGAGGTCTTATTTAAGCTGAACTCCGTAAAGAGTAGTAAGAGACTATGATGCAGTCGTAAATACTAAAATACACTTTAGATGGGATGAGAGCTTTTAACTGGGGTCCAAGGGAGCAAAACCTCAAAGTTGGTAGGTCAGTTCATGAAGCAGCACAAGTGGTCAACTAAGCAACAGGGTTGAGGTATAGGCCCTGGTATACAGTAAGGTCACAGAGCAGAGTCAAGGTTGATCAAGACTTCCATCTCTCTGACATAATTTCTCTATGTAGCTTTTCCCTCTCCTTCTCTCTCTCCTCTCTCCCCCTCCCTTACTGCTGTTATCTTTGTTTAAAGTGCTTAGCTTACTGTATAGCTAAGATTGTATAGCTAATCTGTATAGCTACAGATTTGTCACATATTCAGCACTTCAAAATGCTTCTGCAGCAGCAATGAAAGTGCTCAATTACCATTTTGAGATGGGAAGGAGAGGAAGAGAGGAAAGATGAGTTTATAAAGAATTCATTATACGTAACGTTACACAGGCATCTAATGCTGGATGGAGAGAGAGTCGTGCTCTACGAAGATAGTACAAAGAAAATAAACAGACCGATTTTAGTCAAGAATTAATAGAACAGGACCAGCTCTCAGGCATGCTAAAGATTCCTATTTCTTCTCTTTCTCTCATGGATACAGTTAGCCTCAAAAATGAGAATAAAAGGCCCATTATTGCCCACTGGTGGTGGTATTCAGACATGACAGCTAACAGTAGAAAATCAGTATTTTCTAGGTTGCCGTTATTGAAATATCTCGATGAAATGAAGTAAGAATGCTGCTACTAAGCAACTTGGGCTCAGGTTAATGTCACACAATTTTGGCTATGATTTTTTAATAATGAATCACTTGTCTTAATGTGTTTGCAGAGCCATGCATGGCAGGAATATTATCTCCAGAGACGACAAGGTCCATTACTCTAATAGGAACAAGCAGAAAGAAAATACAGACATTAAATCTAGATCTAGCTTCTGGAAAAAAATACTACATTTGTCCATGTTTCAGCTCCTGAAACAACAGTTACTAATATAATCTCAGGACAAAAATATCCCTATATGCAGATTTCCCTTCTGCCAATACCAGAGAGGTTATAGGGATCTTGCTTCTTCACAATCATCCATATTTTTCTGCATATATATATGTATCTCATAATCTGTTTATAGCGTATGTAGTTCTGGTAAATTCCTGAAAGTCATCTATTTTTAAAGCTTCAGGAACTTTATAATTTATATACCAGTTACAGATTATATTCAAATACAGATTAAATCTTTGCAGCACTGTATTTATTACAGCTATGTTCAGAAACCAATTTCTCTTCTGTAACCACAGTCTTACCAAAAATAAATTAAGATTATGAAGAGACTCCAGGTTCAGCAGTCACAAACATCAAACTGTGAAACGACCTGATAATTCCACTGTTTACAGGACTTAGATATTGTAATACAAAATGAGTTTCATTGTTTTACCTGGCAGCATTCTAACAAGATAATTTATCATATGTTTTTAAAATTTTGTTTATTTGACTTTCAGTAAGGTTCAACCCAGCAGGTGATTTAGGAGCTTTTAAAAACATGAAATTATGTTTACTGCTGAATCTCTGGGTTTGTATGTTGATACTCAAATATTTGAAATCTGGACTGTGTGCTTTTTGGCTCAGATAGTTGTTTGCTGAAGAGTTGTGATATATGCAAACAAAAATGTAAATATATAAGATTAAGTTCTAGAGAATTACTAAATCTAAATAAATTATTACATTAACCTTCTCTTTCAAAAAAACTCTTTTTTGTTAAAAGAAATGTAGTTAGAAAATAAAAATCACTCATCCTCTTTGGTAATCATCATATTGAATATTTACCAGTTTTTAGTATTAGTTCTTTCTCTGAACATTTAGTGTTGTCTGTTTCTGAGACAAAATTATGAACTGTGATYTATCATCCCTTCACATTCCATGATATGGTTCTGTGACACCATAATAGGTGTTCCATTTCATTTTTAACATATTTTTAAAATGTCAAGTACTGTAATCTTGAAATGTAACCTACCCATTTAACATAATGGGTCTCTCCAATTTTTAATCAATACAAATAAATTCTCTGAAAAATCCTGTTAGGAATTATGGAGTGCAATTTCCGTGGACTGCAATTATGGGGCACATGATCAGAGTTCTGCACATGAAGGGCTTTCAGAAATAGCCCTCAAGGAGAGGAATTTCAGCACTGAGTTGCACTACTCAGAAGAGCCCCTTCTGACCAAGCAAAATTGCAATTCTTTTCTTGTATGGCTTAACAATAGTATTATGATCCAAGAGCTGATCATTCAAGTACAGACAATTTAAACAGAGAGCTTTAAAGTGAAAAGGCTATGGAAGAATGAGGACTGTAAAGTGAAGGTGAAACAGCTGAGTAGAGAACTCAGTATTTCCAGAACCAGCAATAGAGTATTCTATTTTCCTTCTGGCTCTGGTCCACTTCAGAATATTAGTGTTGCCATCACATAGCCCTTTGTTTTTATTCTCTTGGAGTGAGCCAGAGAGGCATACATGGGGGGTGGGGAGGGGAAGTGCATCCATATCAGAAAAAAAAGTTACGCTATTTTTGTCAGTCTCAGCAGAAGAAAGCAAAATAGAAAAAGAATGGCCCAAGAGCATTCAAATGAAAACTAAAGCTGGGCAGAAAGATTGTGCATGAGCTCAACTATCCACGCAAAGAGCTGGGTAGAGAAATGACATCATTGGGGCACCCATGATTAGCTATATTTTTCCAATTGTGAATAAAGAGATTTAAGCAAACAGAACTTTATGGGGAGTCAGGGAAAACAAATGGCAGTTCAGAGAAACACAAATTAGCAAGTGTTTGGATTACCTTCCCCAAGACACCAGTTGGGAGTCCAATACTATCATCAGCTAGCTCCTTACTACCCCTCTTACTTCACTGTGATTGCCATGGTGTCTCCATTGAAATCCTTGTCATTACAATGATCCTGCTCTGCTCACCTTCTCTAGTCACCCTTTACAGATTTTCAGGGAAGAATCAGTGGTAAACAAGATCCCTCCCCTAAACTTTTGTAGTAATAAGGAAACCACTGCTGGCCAGTCTCCCTCTTTGCTCCCTCCTCATATGCCTTCTGCAAAATTCCCACCTCCAGTTGCTGCCGGGGCAGCCAAGCCAAGGGCACCAATAGAGCACATCAACAGAGCATACCAAGCGTGAGCAGGAATGCTGTCTTACATCTAAGAAGACCATAACAGCATATGAAAAAAGTGACCTGGACTGTGTCCTGGTTTCAACTGGGATAGAGTTAATTGTCTTCCTAGTAGCTGGTATAGCGCTGTGTTTTGGATTTAGGATGAGAATAATGTTGATAACACACTGATGTTTTAGTTGTTCCTAAGTAGTGCTTACACTCAGTCAAGGACTTTTCAGCTTCTCATGCTTTACCAACAGAGAAGGCTGGAGATGTAAAGGAGCTGGGAGGGGGCACAGCCAGGACTGCTGACCCAAACTGGCCAAAGGGATATTCCATACAATATGACATCATGTTCAGTATATAAACTAGGGAAAAGCTGGCCAGGGGGCCACTGCTCAGGAACTGGCTGGGCATCGGTCGGCGGATGGTGAGCAATTGCATTGTGCATCACTTGTTTTGTATATTCTGTTATCACTATTATTATTATTATTTTCCCTTCCTTTTCTGTCCTATTAAACTGTCTTTATCTCAACCCCCAAATCTTACTTTTTTTTTCCCGATTCTCTCCCCCATCCCACTGAGGTGGGGAGTGGGCGAATGGCTGTGTGGTGTTTAGCTGCCTGCTGGGTTAAACCACAACAACTGTTACAAAGAAGACCTATAAACTGAACCCTGCAAAACCAACCAGTTACCACTTTCTCATAAAACTTGTCAGTAGAAGGGTTTTATCCAGACAACTTTCCACAAAAGCTTTGCCCACCTGCAGTTTTCCAATAGCCTGGGCTTTACTCAGCAAGAAGTGCGAGTAGTGAGCTCCCCAGATACAAAATGATTTAACAGTTCTCTAATTATCAGCTTTCTTCTAATCCCGTATGACTAGAAAGAATGTAGCACTGTCCCAGTACCATTTACTTTAGTGACACTCTGTGAGTGTACAGCAGTAAGAAATCTTCTCTGTTAAAGAAAGCATTTTTCAGCATTTGATATTAATATTCACGATATATAATCTACCATAGTCCTCTACACTCAATACTCACCTTCTTACATTCTGTACCACAGGTTGCTCTGTGTGTGTGGGATTTTTAATACAAGTATTATGCATAATTAGAACTGATAAATAAGAATTGGCAATTAGAGGAACCTTAAGCAATTTTTCATCCTATCTGAACAAAATGACTAAACTGCAAGTGACAAGCTTGTAAATTAAAAATCTGAAAATATAAAAACTTTATTACAAGTGTGTCATTTGTGAATCATTTAAGTGGCATATAATTAGATATGCAGTCACTTTATTATGGTTTATTTGTTCCCGGCTCATAAAGACTTTTTATCATGAAAAGCTCCCTGACTGTGACATTTACTGTAGAGTGGCCATGAAAGGAAGTGTTGAAACTTTGCCACTAAAGACTTGTAAAACTACTTGAGAGAAATTACATAAACAAACCACCCTAGAAGATGCTTGCAGGAGTTACATTTGGATGTGGTACAAACAATTAATTTCTGAAAACAAGCTTTCTGTCATTGGAAAGGAAGTCTTTTTGTTTTAGTTCATTACACAAATCATTTAACTTTTGCTTGGAAATGAAAGAGAACTAGGCTTAGCCAGTGCACTAGTGACTAATTGTATTGGGTTTACGTGGCAAGGTTTTGGTAGCAGGGGGGCTGCAGTGGTGGCCCCTGGGAGAAAAGACCAGGAGCTGCCCCCATGTTGSACAAAACCAGTTCCAGCTAGCTGCAAAATGGACCAGCCACTGGACAAAGCTGAGCCCATCAGTGATGCTGGTGGCATCTCTGTGATAACATATCTAAGAAAGTGTAAATAACACCGCATAGCAGCTGTGAGGGAGAAGAGTGAGAAAATGTGAGAGAAACAACCCTGCAGAAACCCAGGTCAGTGAAGAAGGAGAGGGAGGAGGTGCTCCAGGTGCCAGAGCAGAGATTCCCCTGCAGCCCAGGGAGAAGACCATGGTGAAATAGGTCATCCCCCTGCAGCTCATGGAGGACCATGACAGAGGACCAGACATCCACACTGTAGCCCATGGAGGACMACACACCAGAGCAGGTGGATGTGCCTTGAAGGAAGCTGCAGCCCGTGGAGAGGAGCCCACTGGAGCATGTTCCTGGCAGGACCTGTGGCCCATGGGAGACGACCCATGCTGGAGCAGTCTACTCCTGAAGAACTGTACCCTGTGGGAGGGACCCCATGCTGGAGCAGGGGAATAGTGTGAGGAGGAAGAAGAGGCAGTGGAAAAGTGTTATGATCTGACGGCAACCCCCATTCCCATTCCGCATGTACTGCTTTGGGCGTAAGAGGTAGAAGAGTTGGGAATGAAGGAGTGAAGTTGAGCCTGGGAAGGCAGGGAGAAACTGTTTTTAGCTTTGTTTTGTTTCTCATTATCCTATCTTATTTTTAATTGTTAATAAAATAAATTAGTCTTCCCCAAGTCAAGCGTTTTTCCCATGGTGGTAATTGGTGAGTGATCTCCCTGTCCCTATCTCGACCTACAGGCTTTTTCATCATATTTTCTCTCCCTGTCCTGCTGAGGAAGAAGAGTGAGAGGGTGGCTTGGTGGGCACCTGGCAGCCAGCCAAGGTTACATTACAGAAATGTAAAGTTTAGGCATATTAATCTCTAGCTTGAGACTTGGGGATGAACTCACTGACATCTTCTGATCTTTTTCAGTCCAGTATGGTTCAATACACAGAATGAAACTGGCACTGCCTAAGATGAACTGGATTGCTCTTCAGATCAGCAGCCAGCAGAAACCCAGGCAGAATTGTAGGTGTAGAAAATAGGTAGATTCTAGTTTTAGCTATTCTTTCCAACTTCCCTCCTTTCCTCTTCCTCTGTCCTCTCTGACGCCCTCCTCCACACTTTCCTCTCCATCCCCCAGCCCATCTCCAGGATAGAGGCACTCCTGTGTCCCGTCTCGGTCCCTGCCACCTCCCTTGTGTATGGGAAAGCTGATGGAACAAAATGCCAGTTACCTTGAGCTGATAAACACAGATATAGAGTGAAGGTCAAAGAACAAGGAATGGGATTGCAAAACAGAAAAACAGCAACAAAGGCTTGTGCAAAAGTAAAAATAACGGCTTAGGCTGCTGCCAGTGATAAAGCGCATGATAAGGGAGATGTGACCAATTAGTAAAGTTTTAGCGGCGCGTGCTTTGTCTATGATCGCGTGAGCAACAATCGGGAAGATATAAATAAGAAGAAATTGTGTAAATAAAGGTCTCCGCTCTGCACTATTCCTGGAGTCCGTGATTCATTCCCTTCACTTGTGCCTCCAGGTGCAGAAGGAGTTCTTGGTCATTCAGGCACAAGAAGAAGGAAAGGGCAGTAGGACAAATGAAAGCTCCATGAGGCCCAAGTTCAAGATGAGCCTTACTAAATGAGTCTTCTTGAGCTTCCCTCCAGATCTGTTTGTGATGAACAAATGCAGAAAGCCTGCAGATATCACAGTAGGTTCACCATACTTTGCAGATGTACTGAACTAGAACCACAAGATAATGAAAAGCTGTTGTTAACAACACTCGTATAAAACAGCATAACATCATAGAAAATGACATCTCAGCTTAGATCAATAGTGTCTCTCAYACACAGATCTGCCAACAGTCTGTCCCAAAACTTTTCTTGAGAAAATGAGGTGTCCTTTAATGCTTCAGCGTGAAATACCATGCCCAATTTTTTGTTTCTATCTAACCAGTGCAACTGACTCACTCTGAATGATGAAGTAAATTTAATTTGCATTTAAAATTCTTCTCAAAGCAACTACAGTTTTAAACATATACAAATTTTCTACACAAACCAGTCCTAGATTTCACAGTCTTGTTTCACAGGAAAATGTTTACCAGCTTCTGGTTGTCTTATCCCCCTTTGCAGTCTTCTTGCAGCTCAGGGACCACACTATGATCCTGCCAAGCTCCGTTTCCAGTATTGGCCACTGATACTGTTCTGAACAATTGTACATTACAGCAGACCTTGGTGTGCTGCAAGTTAAACCAGTTTCCAGAATTGCAAACAGAGTTTCCACATTGAATAGAACATAACGTGCACGGTCATCTTTGATTACTTCAGCCTGTTCCAACTCCTCTGTGCTTATGGATGTATAGCGAACCATAAGTCATCATTCTCTTCCACTAAATCCATAATACATGGTCCACACTCCTCACGAGTGTATGCATATTTCATAACAGTCCTGATGAACCTTAATAGCTATAATTTCACCATTTAGTAGAGGAAACAGCTGCAAAGCACTAAGTGATGACTTGATGTAAGTTGTCAATAACATCTGCAATGCCATCAATCTGAGCAGTTAAATTAGGAACGCTTTCCTCACAGTCTTGCCATACCTGCGATTAGGTTACAATGGCTCTCAGAGATGTAAAATGAAAGCAAAACACACTGTAATATAAGACATACGTGACATAGAAAATAGTGAAGGATTGTGTCAGCTACTAACAGAATTAAATGCATTCAGAAACGTCGTGCTTCTTTTAATCTTTTCAAAAATGTAGTTGCTGTGCTAATGGGCRTGTGAGTCATGCTATGAACTCAAGGCAATGATGGAGGGAAAAAAGTAACACGTACCCTGATTCCTGCCAGTAAAGAAATAAGAACTTTAGGTTATCAAAATTGTTATGATGCCTCTCATTGCAACTTCAGCCTTACATAATCCAAACCATTAGGACTCTTCTTCCATAAATCACACATACGAAAAAAGCAAACCCTTCCAATTAATTTCACTGCATGTATGTCTCTCCTGATATCTCTACATTTTTCTTTGCATTATTTCAACATGCCAGTTGCATCTTTTCTACCTTAGCTATCGTGATTTGCCATTTCATAGATAATATGCTTTCAGCTTTCTTCAGAAGTTTGTTGGTGTTTTTTGTTGTATTTTTTTTAATAATCATGGGCTTTGGAACAGCAGAATAGCTTGCATGTGTTTTTTTAAAGTATACTGCAGCATTATCTTCTATGGTTCTATGATGTTTTGCTTCCCTACGCACTTTATATAACTGCAATGTTCTATTGCTATTTACAATTTATTTCAAATTAGTAACAGTTGCTATATTAAAGTATATGTTTGGTTTCTTTTATGTGTCCAGCATGAAAAGTAAAATTTGATTGAAATCTAATCCCAGATTCTTCATATTGCCTCCAGTCTGAATCATTGTTGTTTGGAGTTTTTTAAATTCTTCAGCTACTTTTTAGTCTCACTGATAACTTTAGTTAATTTTCAAAGTGAGATATTAAATATGGTATATTAACAGTACCACCAAAGTCTTAGAGTGCTGAAAATAAATGGAGGGGGGGACGTTATTTAGGTGTATAATAAGATCTAAAAAAAATGAAGTGAGGAGCGAGAGTTCAGAACTGGGAATTGATGTGATTGATTCACAGCCCAGAATCCTTTCTCTGCGACTTGAATTATTCCTTCTACAAATGCAAAACAGGTCACTTTTTCCTTTCCTTTTAGTACTACACTGGTGGTTTGCTGTATGTTAATATATAAGAACCCAGAGAAGTCACTTTACAAGCATGAGATTTGGAATGAGTTCACTCCTCGGTTTTATGGGTTTTGAACTGACTTCTTCCATCTCCCAGAAGAGATCCTATTCAACAATCTGTGGGTACATATRCCCCTCTTGTTCTGCAAGGAGAGAGAGGAAGAGTTAGTTTAAGGTCAATGATTACAGTGAATCCTACATTCTGCTCCCTGGTACCCTTTGTGCATTTTATTCAGATGATTTCACGTAGAATACAGAAGAAAGACCCGGTCATACAGAAGAGCAGAAAGAGCATTAAAAACAAGAAGAAAAAACCTACAGAAAGCCTGGCAGTTAGATGACTGTCCTAGCCAGACTCAAATTCTGAGACTGCCTACCTCTGAGAGCAAAAGCTCTAGCCTCTTCTATCCTCCAGCTGTCCTCCAGACAAAGAGGATTGTAACCGGTGTGTTCTGCTAAACCCTCTTCTACAAGTTGGTGTTATGTATCCTTATCAAGAGGAGAGGAGAAAATGAAGGGTGCCATAGTCCTTCCAGACAGAGGTAGTTTTGGGCTTGTGCCTGTATGATTTGCAGGCACCTAAGAGCTGACCATGCAGACTTAGCATGTACAGACAGCTGAGAATTTACATAAGGGATTGGGAGGAAGGAGCCCCACAGCTTGAGGTGTGAAATCTGTTTCCACTGAAATTCCCAGCAATTTTTCATGGATCTTAATGGAACTTGTTCTTGTTCAGGAACCTCTGGAGCCAAAACAGTCAAACATGGTAAACATTGTCTAAGAAAAAGAAAAAAAAAAGTTCTGAATTTTAGTAAGGTTCTTTTTTTTTCTTTTTTTTTTTAACTGCACTGCCATCAACAAAGCACGTTTGTTTTTCCCATGTTTAAAGATTAGCACAAAGATACTTTTTTTGTGTCCTCTGGAGCCTTCAAGAATCAGATAAGTTTAAGTCTTCTAGCTGGTTAACTTTATTTCCTCTAAGTTTCTTTCTCCTCTGTTGTGAAACTTGCTGTACAAACACTTTCCCATGAGGTGCAACTGATGTATCAGCAAAAAAAAAAAAAAAAAAGTTTCATTTGCTACAGTCCCTTAGGGTTTTAGGTTTGCTTATCCACATTGTGTCTTTACCAGTAATGAAGCTCACACCGGTTGTTGGGTGTACATCATTGATTCATAGATAACTAAATGCTGGGGGGCCTTGCATCCTCACTGCAAGTGGGGCAGCCTAGGTGATGCCCTGATGTGCAACTTCAGGCTAGATGCAAGGCAAATTCTCATCAAAAAGAGCCCCTCTTCTACACTAAAATCCACTTACAGTCCACTACTCAGAAAAAATAGTAGTCTCTAATCCATATTTTCTAATCTCCCTATGTACATACAATGGTAAACAGTCCAACACTGGGGTAATTAGGAAAATAAAGTATTTTGTGCTTTACTCTGTGACCTGTGACAAAGACAGAACAATGTTACCAAGCATATAAACCCCCTGATATTCTTCATGCAAAAGGTCTTAATAGAGTCTCTCCGTGTACACACAGGAGTCTCCAAAGCCTGTATAACCCACCTTTCAAAGAAAGAATCATTGCAGAGACCAGCTCAGTCAATGATGCTGTGATACAATTTCAGTGCATATGCATTGGTGCGTTGTTTCATCCAAATTATTTTTGTTACCTTGTTCTGTCTCTTTTACTGGTGCATCTAAACCTATCTACACCTTCTCTTCTGTGAAGAGAATACTTGGGTAATTTCTATGGTAAACATTGTGCATGTCTTCCACCTTCCTCCCTCTCTCAAACATCTTTACTTCTCATTTTATTCAAGACAACGTATATTATTCAACCTATGGTTGTTTCAGAATGGCATAATGAGAGAGTATATGCACTTCTTATTTGGATTATTACAAACAAACAAACCTGGGCTATATTCTGTTCTCAGTTATATTTTTTAAGCCACACTCAAGTAATGAAGAAGTAGATAAAAAAAGATGTTGCATTATGTATATTTTTCCTGCACTGTCCTCCTCATCAGTGATGGCAGGAAGATATTTTATATAAGCAAAAATAGTATTTGATTGCTTGGTGTAGGTGTTTTAATGTCTACAAAGATTAATTTGTATTGAAATAAAATATCCATAGCAATGCCATATAGCTGAGTTTAGAGTAATTTTGATTCATTTTGTTTCCTTTGAGAGTGTAGTTATAWCATCTAGTCACAATAGACATAAAGAAACTCTACAAACACCATTAGCTTTAAAGTTATGACTCTTATTGTCTATCATTCAAACATAAAAATGCTATATTCAAAAACCAGACCACAAGTGAAGCATTTCTTGTATCTCAGAAAGAAGTATAAGTTTCTAACCCTTCTAAGCTTACATAAAATGCTTTGCGCTTCAGATGAAAATCCCTACTGACTTCTTATTTCACCAAGTATCCATTAGTCTTCAATCAATTACTAATAAATATATACGGCTTCCAGCTTCCTAGGCAGAAGTCTAATATCAGATTTTTTGGAAAAAAATACAAAATTATTAAAGTTATTAGAAGGAGTTAGACGTAGTTGAATGTATCAGTTATAACTGCCTGCACACATTATTTTTATGATGACGATTTTCCCTTGCATAGATAATAATCAAAGAGCCACAAATCCATTATCTGATATATGCAACGGATCAACCCCTACACAGTATGTGGGATGACTGTACCAAGCTTTTTCATTAATCATTTTAACCTTCATTTTGCAACAAAAAATACTAGCTTTAGGCCTATTGAAAGATAAATCATTTCCAACAAATGACAGAATCTCAGTGATGGTATCCTAAGCATTTGCATGTAGACAACATTTCAAAGCTATAATGATTTCTTATTTTTTATGAACTCCATGTATAGTTACACTGTGATGCACACAGTCACACTTGGTTTCTCCTCTTCTTCACATTCCATCTTCAAGTTCTTTAACAATGACAGCAATCAACTGACAGCATCAAACTTTTTTTCATTAAAACTAAGCAGTTTTTTAACCCCTTTATTTTCAATTGTTCAGATGAGCTAAGAATCCTTTTGTCGTTTTTTTTTAATCTATATTACAAGTAGATTGAATATCCAAATTATCTTGCTTGGTTCAAATGTTGGATAACATATTATTTGTCTTTCTATTCTAGATAAAACCCTTGTAAATAACTTTAAAAATTTGTGTTATTAAATCAGTTTGGTGTTTCTAGTTACCACACAGTTTACTGTGTTTCAATGTTATATCAAGTTCACCTATGCTTAATCTGTCTTGTAATTCTATTCAGGAAAGTAGTACTTAATACTTTGCAAATATACTGTGTTAAACATACTGTAGCTGATTTTTTGCTTCCTTCACAGACAGTAACATAGTATGGCATATGGAAATGAATATTGGCATTTATATTTTTGATCTTGAACTATCAATTATTCTTGCATCCCTACTGAAAATTATGGGTCACTAATAACAACAAAAAAGATTTTTTCCTTCTTTAATAAATATTAGTTATTAATAATTAATATAATTAGTAATTAATAATAGCTATTAAAGAGAAAAAATGAAGACTATTTTGGTTGTTATTGTTATTTCATTGATGAATGAAATCTTTTGGATGACTTTTCAGTGACATATTTTATAATGTTTTCAGTAAAATATATTGGAAAAAACTTCAAAAATCCTAGGAAAAAGCCTTTTAGCGCAAATTATTTTGCAGTTTTATTTTGAAAAATAATTGTACTCATATATAGAAAAATATCTTTGCTACATTATAAACTTATTCTAAAAGTCTAGGCCAATCACTACAGAAAATTTATAGAGTTCCCAGAGAACAATTAAGTTAATCTGCTGTTAATGGCAAAAGTCGGCTACATAAACATAGAGAGCTAGTGATATTTTCAGTGCTGTGTGGTATCCAGCTGTCCATTCCAGAAGAACATGTGTCCCCAGTAAGTTCCATATCATCTGACAGCCACCTAAAATAGCTCAGATTCTTTCACAGAATCATGGAATGGTTGAAGCTGGGAGGGACCTCCAGAGCTTGTCTGGTCCAACCTCCCTGCTCAAGCAGGACTGCCTAGAACCCATTGCCCAGGACCATGTCCAGATGGCTTTTGAATATCTCCAAGTATGGAGACTCCACCACCTCTCAGGGAAACCTGTGCCAGTCCTCAGTCATTCTCACAGTAAAAAAGTGTTTCCTTGTGCTCAGACAGAACCTCCTGTGTTTGCTTGTAGCCATTGCCTCTGGTCCTGTCATTGAGCACCACTGAAAAGAGCCTGGCTCTGTCTTCTTTGCACCCTCCCCTCAGGTATTTGCACACATTGATGAGACCCCCCTGAGCCTTCTTTTCTCCAGGCTGAGCCTTCTTTTCTCCCAGCTCTCTCAGCCTTTCCTCACAGGAGAGATGCTTCAGTCCCTTAATCAATTTACTGACCCTTTGCTGGAGTCCCTCCAGTAGCTCGATATGTCTCTTGTACTGGATGCAGTATTCCAGGTACTCAGTACCAGCCTCATCAGAGCTGAGTAGAGGGGAAGAATCACCTCCCTTGTTCTGCTGGCAACACATCTCCTAATGCAGCCCAGGATACCATTGGCCTTTGTTGCTGGCTCACATTCCACTTGGTGTCCACAAGGACCCCCAGATCCTTTTCTGCAAAGCTGCTTTCCAGCTGGTTGTCCCCCAGCCTGTTCTGGTGCCTGGAGTTGTTCCTTCCCAGGTGTAGGACTCTGCACTTCTCCTTGTTGAACTCCATGAGGTTCCTGTCAGCCCCTTTCTCCAGCCTGTTGAGGTCCTTCTGGATGGTTGTACAACCCTCAGGCATATCAGCCGCTCCTCCTAGTCTGGTGTTATCTGCAGACTTTCTGAGGGTACAACTCTGTCCTATCATTCAGATCATGAATGAACAGTATTGGACCCAGTATTGAACCCTGGGGTACAATGCTAGTTCAGCTACCAACAAGACTTTGCACCGCTGATCACCACTCTCTGGGCCCAGCCATTCAGCCAGCTGTCGCTGTCTGCTCATTCAGCCCATATCTCATCAACTTCTCCATAAGGAACTTATGGGAAACAGTGTTGAAATCCTGAAGTCTAGGTAGACAATATCCACTGCTTTCCCCTCATCTACCTAGATAGACATTTCATTGTAGATTATCTGGCTGCTCAAGCATGGATTCCCCTTTGTTAACCCATGCTAACTATTCCTTACCACCTTCATGTCCTTCATTTGCCTGGAAATGGTTTCCAAGACTAGTTGTTCCATCACCTTCACAGAAGGGAATATAAACAGGAACTTCTAGGATAAGAGTACTAGCTAAAGAACAGCATAATTGTAGCACTTGCACTAGTTCGCATTTCTGTGAAAAAGTTCCACTGACTTAATTGGACCTATGGTAATTTTTACTGCTTGAAGGAAGTTTCAGTTATGAGATTACCACTGAGTGAACCCATTAGTTTTCCTTCTGCCTCAATTGCCCATCTATTAAAATAGATTAATATTTCATATTCTCACAAAGATAAACATATTTTCAGATGTTGTAATAATGAAGCCTCTAACTGTCAGATACTTGTAAAAGTAGAGTGAAGGGTAGTATCAAATACCATAAAAACCAAACCAAAATAAATTACTGAAATTCAATTCCTACTAGACTGTTGATTTTATTGATATCCAGAGAAATACATACCAAAATATTAATGTTCCTCCATTATAAATCTTGTTTCACAAAGTATTCTAGAACTTTCTAACTAAAAACTCCTTAAAATTTTAATGAAATATTTATATACTTTTAAACTTACAGGATTTCACTTAAATTCTCATTTTATTTTTCCTCCTTGTACTTTTTAGTAATATTTAAGAAGATATTTTGGTTATACAAAAATGAATGATAAGAAAAAAACTCATATTGCAGGATCACATCACGATGCTAAGCAAAACATGAAGGAAACTCATTTTACAATGACTTGTTTATAAAAATTATATATACCTTTTCACAGATTTTTGTAAATATACAAAATTTTTTTCACCTTGGAATGTTTCTAAGCTCAAACTGAAGTGACACACAAAGTAAAGCTATTATTTTTGCCTAAGTTAGTTATACAAAGATTTATGATAACCTCGTACACATCTGAGGCTTGTGAATACATTTCTTACCTCTATAGCATTACTACACTAGAAATTAATGAGATTGCCTCCTGCACAGAGTCCACTTAAGCACCGACTAGATTCTACTAAAAATATAACTAGAAAAAAGCAAGGCCTGTATATGGCAAGAGGTACCTTTCTTTTAAGGTTGTTAGAATTCAAGAATCAGATACTGCCACATCCTTTGTTTAAGAACTCAATGTCCATGATTTAGGGAACTCCAAGTATTTCTCCTAAAACCAGCATTTTTTTCTAATTAATGACATATAGTCAAAAAACTGTGAAATAAATCCTTCCTGGTGCAATTTGCAAGTTCAGAAAATATTCAGATCTCAAGGAAGTTGCTTTACCTTGATCTAGCTTCAGCTTCTGATACAGAACAACCTGCCAGATGATTGCATTTTGCTCTACAGTATTTATTCATTTAGATGGCAGTTTCATCTGCAAAATGCTATATACCTTTTTCTTTTTTTTTTTTGGTAAAGTTAGAAGAAATCAGTTTAGAGGGAGAAAAAAAAATCCAAGGCCAATAGGCATCTTTTGCTGGAAAAAGGCACTTCAGCATTTAAGAAAGAGTTTCACAAGTGGGATGGGTCACTTAGGGGTGCATTCCAGCTTGCCCTCATCTATCATGCTGGCTTTCTTATTAGTGCAAAAATCAATCTTAAATCATACCTACCCAGTAGAGATTGCAGATTTCAAGGGCATAAAACAAGCAGACGAATATCATTCAGCAAATAGCTCCACTGGAGGTCAACAGAAAAGTCATTGCATCAGGTGTTAGGGCCAGACAGGTCCACAGACATTAACTGCAGCATCAGCAAATAGAATTTTAGAACTAGCTTATATCAGGCCATTATCATTTGATTTTATGCCAATTCAGCTATACCATAATCTCATGTTTTGGAAAAACAAGTTATTTCTTCTTTCTCCAGCAATTTACAATTGTTCTTAAATACACACCACTGAGTACTTTTTCCATCATCTTCTCTATTTACTAACTAGATTTGGATCCTGGTATTCTGCACATTTGCAGCAGCTAATATCTTGGGACTAAATTTGTTTCATACTTTTAAATTCACTGCAGTGGAAAATATTGTAGATATATTTGTAATAATTTCACAAACATTACAGCCATTTCATCTCTTTCATRGTTTTGTGCTGTATCTGCCAGTAAAGCTGATACTGCAATTTAAACTCCTGAAGTATACATTTCTAATGCTCAGTGATCCATAGTAGTGAAACTATCAGACCAGGAGGAATAAGACAACCTGTCTCACGCAGCTCACCAATATGTGCAACCACTAACAATATTCCTATCCTGACCATCTTCTTAGGAGATGGTAGAAACATTAGGTGGTTCTTATTGCATTCATAATCACTCCCTGGGATGAGCAAGAGACATTAACAATAGTCTCATTATTAAGAAGGTGAAATCAACCTTCAAGTTTCAGAAGAACTTTCAGGCTTTCACGGGAAAAAGTTAGTAAACAAAATTCTGCAGTTGATACTGTGAGTGCTGTTACACTTATCAATAAATCAAAGCTTTGGGAAAAGTCCATTTGAACAAACAGAAATATGTATTAAAAAAAGAGGTGATGTTCCACTAGCTTTGATCAAGGACATAGAATGAACTTTTACCAATCTATTTTAGAATAAATAGACACACTAATGTCTGGTGTATGGCAAGCTATCAGGGGATTATTAAAATTAGATTTTTTGCAACATATTCTGTGATACTTTTGTCCATTTCTTTCCCAGTTCTTTGACATGTTCTTTATAAATTTTCCTCTATCTTTTTCTGTATTACCTGGGCCATCTCCCATAATTCCTCACAGCCTTTTCAAAGTAAGTTTCTAAGGAACCATATTTAACAATGAAGCCAAGAAACTTCTTACACTCCCCTTTCTCAATTACAGTATGTTTTCTCTATTTTTGTGAAAAGGCTACAGTGGGTTTTTCCACCAGGAAGCATGTCCATGTAAGCTCCTTGTTCTGAGCGAAGAGAAAATTCCTTGTTAGCTTTGAGGGGTGCAAAAATAATTAGAACAGAATAGAAGAATTTCAAGAAATAAATCATTAGCTCATTTGGTTCACCCTGGGTAGCTGTGTTCCCTGATCTCTAGAACACTTGAAAGCTTTACGAAATTTTGTATAAATCACATGTGATTTTTTTCCCTACTACTTCCTTTCCCGGAGTGCAGGTAATTTTTTGTTAAGATTTTGTGGAGTTTTATCCTTGTTTTAAGTTTTCTTCATTTCATTTCATTTCCTAAATTCAAGGTTTGTAAATGGTACCTGTTTAGCTTATGGTGCTAGATTGGGCCCTGCACATTGCACTTTGCAACAGAAGGAATCATGAAATGAAATAAAATTTTGTAWCATGTCCTCATTTTTTATACTTACCTGGTTTATACCAGTGAACCTGGATGCATTTGGGTGTTGGAACCCTTTGGACTCAGGTATGACCGGAGTCAAATACTTCAAAGGCCATCAGTACTTTTGAGTTTGCAGTTTTGCATTTGACAAAACTCTGGTGGAAATGTGGAGAATGTAGAATTAATCATGTATCTAGGTACAGCATTATGTTTTTCTGACTGAGTGTAGAATTTGGCAATGATTATATTCCCCAGCTTTGAATCAAGTTCTTCATTTTTCCTATACAATTAACATATTAATATCGAATAGTTAAACCCACGAGGACATTTAAATAATCTGTAAAGGCTTGTCCTGGTTTCAGCTGGGATAGAGTTAATTTTCCTCCTAGTAGCTGGTATAGTGCTGTGTTTTGGATTTAGCACGAGAATAATGTGATAACACACTGATGTTTTAGTTGTTGCTAAGCAGTACTTCTACTAAGCCAAGGACTTTTCAGCTTCCCATGCTCTGCCAGCAAGGAGGTGCACAAGAAGCTGGGAGGGAGCATAGCCAGGACAGCAGACCCAAACTGGCCAAAGGGGTATTCCATACCATATGACGTCATGCTCAGTATATAAACTGGGCAGAGTTGGTTGGGGGGCAGGGATTGCTGCTCGGGAACTGGTTGGGTGTCGGTTGGTGGGTGGTGAGCAATTGCATCACTTGTTTTTCCTGTGTTTTGTTTCTCTCTCTTTTTTTTGTTTTCCTTTTCATTACAAATTATTATTATTATTATTTTATTTTATTTTATTTTATTTCAATCATTAAACTGTTCTTATCTCAACCTACGAGTTTTCTTACTTTTGCCCTTCTGATTCTCTTCCCCATCCCACCGGGGGGCAGGGTGAGTGAGCAGCTGGGTGGTGCTTAGTTGCCGGCTGGGGTTAAACCACGACAAGGTTAAATAATACAGGAATTCTGTAGCTATCTCAAAATTAGCATTAATCAATTCTGGACATAAGTATTTAAGACTGAAGTGAAAACATTCCGTAATATGGAAAGGCATCCACACATCCCTAACTCTGACCTGAAACAACACTTTAAAAGAATCTGACTATTATTATTCATGACTTAATGTTATTAATAAAAATGTTATCAGAGTATGTGATTAAAGAATTAATAACTGTCTTCTAAATATACTGAAGGCTGTTGGTTTTTTTATCTTTTTCATCGCCTGTCCATTATTTAGGGGGAAAAAAAGATACATATATAATTTCCTTTTGTTTTTTAATAAATATATGTTCCTGTTAAAAGAAAAATTGAACAATGATTGTTTTTAATACTTAACTGTATACAAGTGCATTTCCAAGTCAACTAAAATATCTTCAGTGTGATTCAGTAAGCAACTACTTCTCTGTCATTTAAACATACATCTACTACAACAACTATGTCTATACGTGATCAGTTTGTTACAAAAGATGTTATTATTATAGACTATCATAAGACCATTTAAGTTTCCCGCTTTTCTAAGTTGTTTGCCTGGTAATGGAATATCTTGAGGCTCCCTCTGCCTGCCGAGGCTCCTTCTCAGCTGGAAGTTTGGGCCTCATCTGAGCACTCCCTGTATCCCTCGCTGTGCCCAGGCTTCATGGCCGTGGAAGRAAAGGTGTCTCGTGTTGGAAAAAAAATGCACAAGGGTACCAAACATTCATAACAACATGGGGAAAAAAGTACCAAAGAAAAATTATGCTAACGATTACAAAAAGTAGCAGAGTATTGTAATCCTTTCAGGGATACATAAATTTTTATAGGGARTTTGGAATAAAGAAAGCTGTTCAGATAAAGACAGAAGGCAGCAAGATTGAATATGTTGTTTCGATGGCCATGTAATGACCCATACTTTACCCTAAAAATGATCACTAAGGAAAGCATTAAATAATGCATTCATTTTAAACACCACAAGATTTTAGAAATCATTTGATAGTCTCAGATGTGGAACATTATTAAATACTACACTATGCCAGCTTAATAATCACTAATATTATGAAGGCTTTATCTGAAGATACAGGTTGTACAGTCAAAGTAAATTTACACTTAATGGCACTATGTTTTTAGGGGAGGTTCGTGAAAAGGAGTTTGGTACACAGGTTCTGGTGATAATGGAAATATTTCACCACTAAAAAGCCCTGCTGTCTTTTGCGTGTGAAACATTTCCCTGTAAATAATTTTTTTATAACAAAAGTCATGCTCTAAAGTTTGTTACTTGTACATATCTAAACTTACATATTCATATTTATCTCCCTTACCTAAAATTAATGAAAATGTAGATACTTCAATATCCAAAACTTTTCACATAACCAGAATAGGGAAATAAAAATGGCAAATAGAACTAAAGTTATTATCTTAACAATGATTAATTATTAGATTTTTCAAGTGGAAAAAGTTTTTTTAAGAGTGAGCTTGTAAATCTAAAAATTACCTTTAAACAGGTAATTGTCCCAATTCGGGTAACATCTTTATTCCTTTGATGTCAGTGACAAAAAGCAACCACCCTTAGCTTCTAAAATGAAGCAGTCCAATTCTACTATATACAGTTGTCTTTTATTAGATTTATATGGGACTGTAGTGGTTAAGAAACTTTGTTTCACCTCTGCTGTCTCTCGCTTTTTTTTCTTTTTTTCCCAATTTAAAAGTGGCTTTATTTGCTTATAAAGCAAATATTCACTACATAGTAGTTAGGTAAATGGAGCATTGAATGTATTGCAGTTTGGTATTACCTGAAAAAAAAAAATGGTAATTGACAGCTATGTACTTTTTTCTGTACAAAAAGCATTAACAGATGCAATTATTGTGTCTGGTGTTTTGGGCATCTGCATAGTATCTATTTGTGAAGCTAAACACAGAGCTTAAGAAGGTACAATATCTTTGCAGATGTGACATGCTGATAGAAGAAACAAAAAAGTGAATATAAGACAAACAAGAGCTAAGAAAGACTTGGGAAAAAAATAAAGCACTGATCATTTATCAAACAATTTATACGATAAAAAAGTGGATACTAAGCTCCAGTTTCCTGCCAAATTCTAATCCCCTCAATAAAATGTGCAATATCATTCTCTTAAGAATGAAACATAGACAAAAAGGCTATTTAATGACCACAAGTGAGGTAAGAGCTAAAGTGAATCAAATTGAAATCAAGGTTGTTTGTCCCACACTTCTGACAGACAACTTTTACAACTAGAAACTTTAAAAAGTCACTTAATGCGCTCTTGCAAACTCTCTTTTGCTTTGAAATGACATGCCAATGTTTCAGTTTTGACTGGAATACTCTTCCAGCTGTAAAGTCACCCAGATTTCCCCCCCCCCAGTCAGAATACCACTGGCATTCACCAGGCAGGGAACAGAAAATCAAATGTTTTGTTCAAGATCATTCAGCTTGACTGTTTAAATGGAGACCAATGACCTTGAGATACAAGCCTGTGTGCAAGAACCTCGTATCATTCAGAGCTCAGAAGTGATCTCGTCTCCCTGCAGTAATATTTAAACAAGTGTGCTTAAGCTTAAATGTTTATGCCCTCCAGCCAGCCTTGTCAGAAACCTACAGGTTTTACAGGAAGCAAAACAAAGAAACCTGAATGTTAGAGTACATAAACATGTTTATTATCATTTTTCTTTGGCTATTTTGTAAGAACTCCACTGGGATAGCAACATTTTTATTTTCTCTGTGCTAGAGAAACAAAGAAGAGATTAAATATTGGCCTGATCACTTTCTCTGTGCAACCTATAATACTTGGACAGATTTCTTAAGTCATCATGTTTGGGCAATTTATATATTCAGAGATACTGAATATAGATGACTCTACTTCAGAAGTGGTTTTTTTTGTTATTGTTCATGCACACAGAGATATTCCTGGTACCACCTAAGTCAACAAGAATAATTAATTTCTTTATTTCATTCTTTTCTGCCACAAACCCCACGAGGCACCTGCCCCATGAAGGGGAGTTCTGCAGAGACTGTTCTGGGGCAGAGGAGTGCTGAGGAAGTGGGACTACACATCACATCAGGGAGTGCAGCTCTGAAAGGATTTACCTGATTTCTCTGAGGCAGAGGGCATGGTCATCTGCAGAGTTTAATTCTGTTCTCATTTATACTTGTATAAATCCAAGGAAATAAGTGAAAATGGAATTCAAAACTTGTACGGGATCCTTTCTACAACTACCATATGTATCACTCAAAACCACATGTGGATGTCCTCATTCTGGACACATTCAGTTGAAACAAGTTCTGAGATCTGAACCATTTTATCATTGTAATAAAAGTAAAGAAAAGAAAAATAACAACTTCAGTAGAAGCTAAATAAAGCCCCTTTTCTTTTCCTCAGCGAGGTTTTCATTTTAAATCTTGGCCAAGGACTTACAGGAATAAGTCCATATATTAAAAGCTAACCATTAATGATATCTGAAGAATAATTATTGATCTTGGAGCTGAATTGTTCTTAAAGGAGCTGATCACCAAAGCAAACATTAAGGTAATCTGAAGATATACAGAGAGTCAGATACTGCATTCATGATATTTCGTTTGAATATTGATGTCTTAGTAGCAATGCTTATTCTAAGCTGCAGCGAGTCCCTGGTTTTAACCACAAACAGTGCAGACAGGTTATATGCAATACCTGACATTTTGCACTTAATTTTCCTCCACTGACTTTAATTTGAAGTCTGAAGTTTGTTCTCTTACATGGATCGCTGTGAAGAAGTTATAACTTTACCAAAGACCGAAGTCACACTTCAGAAAGAAAAGAAAATTAGACTTGTCCTTTGTTACAGCTGCAAAGCAGTAACACAAGGAAAAGAAACTAATACAAGGTTTTGTTTTGCTCTTCCCTGCAGTAACCTATAGTTTTCTTTTTTTTCAAAGCAATTTCTTTGATGGAGTTCAACCGTAAGTTCAGCTTCAAGCTGTGTATTCTAGTGCAATTCCAATACTGCTGGCACTTCTGGAAAGCAGCCCAGGTGGGTTTAAGCATAGTATACCGTAAAAAAGTAATTTGCCTTGCACACTGTATAAGATCAGATATTGCTGGCCTCCACAAAAAAAAATTAATATTTATACAATAGAGTTTATTTATCTTTCCAATTTTTATTATGCAGAGATACAGATGTACAAATTCTTCACTAAGACAAAACTAACCCTCTGATACATGGGTAGAAGAATATTGAATTTGTAGGCATGTAAATTGCTCCCTTTCCGTTGAAAGATTTGAAGTTCCTCTACATTTGAATGCAAATATCCTGTTATCTAGCGTATCACTTTGAAACACGTGTTTCCTTCACAAGCACGCTCTCTTGTGCCCACTGGTTCAGGGAGTCATGCTATTCCCTGATTTCTGTTAGAAATATTGCTTTCCAATGCAATAGCTATAAAACCCACACAAGCTATTATTGTCTGTCTACATTAGCTTGTCTTTTTTGCTTTGAGCATTGTTTCACAACACTGTATAAAAGAGGCTTTAAAAAGAGAAAATGTTCTAGTCTAACACTTCAGATCCTGTAGTTTAATGAGGTAGCCAGATTATCATCTGATGATGATACAGCATCCTTAAATTTCATTAGTAATCTCTGTGTGTTTTGAAATGACAACATTTAAACATATATTGCATTGTATTTCAAACCCAAAGCCTTTGTGCATATCAAGAAAATATGAAGACTCTAAAGAAAAGCACTCAATAGAAGAAGAAGGGGTAAATTTACCAGACTTTCTTTGGGTTTTGGTGTGACTCAGTAATTGAACACATATCTTCCAGTGTCAGAGCAATGCTCTGCAAACCCAAAGTGTGTGAATTGTGAAGATTTTCCACTCTTTTTCCAATTCTGTGAGTTGGAAGCAATCTCACAGCTGGTTTAGTTTATGAGAGTTGATAATGGCTGCTTAGGAAGAGGAATTCTGAGTAGGCTGCAGACTGCAGGAAAGAAGCCAATGCAGTGAAAGGATTTGGGGTCTTTTAACACCAGGCTGTGAAACTAATCTACTTACTGTTCCTAGTACTCGTAATCAATACACTAGAAAAAAAGCAAACCAAACTTGAGGTGGAGGCAGGAAGCTGGAGAGAGGGATCGTGCAGATTGGTGGATGTAGGTTTGAATTAACTGTTGGCATACCTATGAATGGGTGAGCGTTAGTAGAAGATGACATTCTGGAAAAATAACGATAGAACTGTAATTCATTTTTTAAGAAGGAGTAAGAGAAAGCTACAGCTGACAGGTAAATAGGAGAGAGAGGCCAGGGTTCAGTTCCCTAAGTATAGATAGCTAGTGCTAACTAGATTCCCTCGGATGTCTAAAAGTCCTCTGTATGAGCCTAGCAGATACGATGTGCAATTTATGGCAACTTTCTGAAACATTTTAGAGGCCAAGACCGGAAAACCCATGTTGCTTAAAGTGACATTAGATGTATACGTTTAGACAAATGAATCTCACCCAGAAAGTAAAATGCTATCTCTTTTTCATGCCCTACTTTAACATTTCCAAGCAAGGAGCCTGGCATAAAAGGCAAAAAAAAAATAGATCTAGTTTTTCCTGCCAGTCTCCTTATTAGCCTTCCACACACTTCCCTGTCAAGAAGCATGGAAAGATTGCCAACTTGTATGAAACCGTAAAATGATTACAGCAAAGTTTTCTCTCTATTTATTTTGTGTTCCAGTAGCCCTTCCCTGACCTTAAAACTTTTGCTTATCTTTATCGCTTACCAAGGCAAATATCCTGTATGATCTTATGACTAAACTAACAGTTGTGCATAACTGAAAATACTGAAAATACTGCAAACTGTGCATAGCTGAAAAACTGAAAACTGATTCAGAAAGAGTTGTCATTTTGCATATGGTTTTGCATGAAATATTGACTTGTTTTCTTTTTTGCATTTGTTATTGTAGCAGTGCAAAGCATGTGTAGGAAAACTTACTATGTGATTAAAACCTTTAAATCTGTTACAGATACGGATATATGAGATGACTAGCAAGAATACACACAATGAAGCAGAAGCATGTGGTCATTTCTATCTGACAGGAAGCAGGCTAAAATTTAAGATAACTTGATATTAGCCATACTGGGGAATGCAAGCAGAAAGACAATAAGTCAATATAACATACTTAAAAAGGAGTTTGTGGGTAATCAAATATTGTTATCTCTTGATTAGCACAAACCTTTTTATACTTAAAAAAAAGATAGGAAAGAGGACTGTTCATCTGAAATAAAACCTATTTATAAATATTCACATTATGAATAAGCAGACCTCAGCCTGGTACGTTTTCTTACTTTACATTCACGTCCTGTAGCTTTTTCAGTATATTCTGAAATAAATTTTAACAGACGCAGTATTAAAATGTACATATAAGAGTCTTGTTGGAAAAAAAAAAGATAATTCTTATGAATAAATGGTAGTTCTTATGAACTGAAAATACACCCTCTATTTCCTGTGCAGCTAGACTCTGCCCTTTCATACAACTTTTTTCTAAATGATTCATTTTCAAAAATATGTTACAAATCAATTTATCTGTACTTGATTCTTTTAATTGTAACACCTTTTAGACAATATCCTGCTTAATGCTCTGCTGTGCTCAGTGGGTTTAGGAATGAAAGTGTACATTAGTGACAACGACAAAGAAAAGATCAGCAGATGAGCTCAGCTGTGATTGCCATACACACATCAGCCAGTATTTATCAATTCAGTCTCGGCAAATAAGCTGTTCTGCTGCGATTGCTCACACTTCTTGTGCTCCTTTTGTTCCTTTTGCTTAAGGAATTTAATCTGGAAAATGTTGTTGTTATTTAAAGAGGCTGTCCAGAAAGATCTATGCCAGGTTTTTTTCATTACTATGGAGAAGGAGGCATATGTGTATGAAAAGTGGATTGCAAGCAGTTAAAATCATTTTTGCACCCTGCAGTTGGCCTTGTAACCTGTTACAGTGCTCCTTCTACATGGCAGTTTACTTTTAATAACTTCACCTCTGAGTACGGTCACAACAATTTGGGTGGTTTTGACTGAGTGGCTAAAAAACAATGCATGTCGCATGTGGCTGTCAATGGTAGTTTTGGCTTTAGCACATGAGTTTTTGGTAATGAAACTAGACAAAGGACCTGTATGAGATCAACAACAGCCAAGCCTAGCGGAGTGACAACTCTTGCAAAAGTGGCATTAGAGAGGTTGTTTTGTGATGCTGGTCAGGCTGCATATGTTTGTCAGAAATGATCACCTTCTTACAGTTTTCAGAATTATACTTCTGATTGCCTTTAACAGTAAGAATGGCAACAGCAAGAAAATTGCAACCTTGAACAATATGGGTATAAGCAGTCATAAATTGGCCCATAAAGCATGACTCCCATCAACACAGACCACAAAGTAGCTGAGAGTTGTTTCACCTCTGCAACCTGTCAGACTGATGAGACAAATGGAACAAATGTGGCATAAATGCTAGGCATCACTATAATCCTTTTATATTCAATGAGCACAGCAACCACTGGCTATACAGACARGTATAATCAAAACACAATGAAGTGAAGAAGGATGTCCTTTTATCAAAAACAGGGTGGATAGTAACAAATGCCAGTAAGAGAATGCAACTGATCATTCATGAATTCATCTAGCTTTCTATTCCCTGGAGACAAAAGTGTTTTAGAATAAGAGAGTCACTGGAGTCTGGTCCAGGAGAGCCTGCCTACCCAGACTCCCAGCTGTTTTAATAGGTAAGTCAGATTTCAGAGTATTTTAGCCAGAAACCAATCTTTTCCTATTACAATCAGTGGCAAAATTCTAACAATAGTCAGAGCATGTGTGCCATTTTGGTTTTGTCTTTTTTTTCTTCTGTATCCACTGTCCCACGTTGAAAATCGGCATGTTTCATATAATAAAAAAGCACTGTAAATAGCAGATTTGACAGAGGATTGTCTGATGTCTGCAAGAAGAATATGAACAGAGCATATCCCCAGTAATACTGGACTTTCAAATTGCAAAACAGGGAAAAAGAGGGGAGGTTCTGCTGGTAGTGAGAAACTTGATGACACAAGGAACGCAACAACCAATTGATGATCACGTTTATAGCTTGTTAATAGCCGGTTCCAGAGAATGAGTTCTGGTTCTGGGACCAATACATGGAAGCACACTTAGCATATCTCCTGATAACCCTCTGTGCCTAAAGCCCTTTCTAGCGTACATCATGCTTACAATTCATCTGCTTCTCACAAAACCAGTGTTGCAAAGTAAGGTGGCAATGTATCAAGTGGTAATGAAAGCTAATGCCCTCCTAGAGATGGTTTCTTCTACAGATTTATAGATGCCACAAACCCTCACTGAAGATAAACTCATAATGACTATGTTTTCCATAGTTCAAGGGTCTTCAAACATGGGTAGGCTGGGACCTCCTTTCCCCAAGAGACATCATCCTCTGTGAATATATGTGAAATGTTCAGTGTAGATAGCACAATGTAACCATCACAACCCTCATAATGCCACAAACACCTTTGACTGGGCCCTGAGTTCTCGCAGTATCAAAATAAACTGCTCATCTGGTTTGCAGAGTACTGTGAGACCCTGAGGGGTAGTCTAATACCAGCATTTTGCATATTCTGTGTAAAAATGGTAATGATCCATTTCACCTGGTTTGGAGTCAGGACCATGCCTTCCTATATTATTTTGGTCTGTTGGGCAATGACAGCAACACAGCCTGGTTCAAGCTGCACACAGAACTCCAGCTTGCGGCCACTCACTCAGCTGCAGTATCAGCTCAGCCTCATAAAAAAGGCTTATTCCTGCATGGCTAGAAAATTGGTTATTCTAGCCATTAGCTATCCAAGACAGATTTCACAGCCAGCAGTACATAGGCTTCCTATCCACACAGCAGAAAAAGACATTACTTTCATTTGTTTCAATGTCCTCTGCCATCCCTCGTGGAAATGTTACTTTCTTATAATTTATACAGGTGAAGAGGCTAGAAATTAAGTAAAAGAAAACTTTTTTATTTTTTCAATCAATCTTTTCCTTAAGCAAGAACTCAAAAAAAAAGCTATTTTCCTTTCCTCCCAAACCCAAAACCTTCAAGAAAAAATGCATTAGTTCTCATACTCTTTTGTCCTCATATGTTCTCTTCCATTTTAACTCAGTAAGTTTGCTCCAGCTCTGACTGAGAAAGCTACCTGCAGAGACCAAGAGATGGGCACATGCCAAAAGTAGCCTGTATTAAACCCAACAGATAAACTTCTGGAAGAGGTAGCCAGTGGTTTTCTTCATACCTTTTGCATGCCAATTCTCTCCTTCAGACTTTGGCCCTGAATGATTCTTATGCTTCTATGCCCCTTTTCTTCCCAGCGGCAGCCCACCTGCCCCACAACTATAGCATGTGTGGGACAAAATACTGAATAAGCCCCTTTGTTCCCACCGGGGAAAAAAAAAACACGTAACACCTGATGGGTAGAGCATAGCAAAGGAAGAGATACAGACCAAGAAATAAAAAACACACAGGAGAAAAAAATGTGAAGAAACCAACCGTATAACTACAAGTGAGCTAATATAGCTAATAAAAACCAAGCAGGAAAAAACATGTGGCCACACTGGATTTCCCATCACCCCTCCAAAAAGAGAGCTAATACTCAGTTAAAAATACACAAAACCAAGAACAACACATGGCAAATCAGTTCAGAAACAGAGAAATGCATGAGGGGTGGGGGCAAAATAAAACCAAGAAAAATACATGAGGTGTCTACATGAGGAATCATGTGGCCATGGTTATGCTGGGACCTGCAGACTCTGCTCTTCCTCTTTCCCTTCCTACATTGCCATACCACCTGTTCTTACTGACATCCTCTCTGGTATACTGATATAACTTCTCCAGGAAGCAAGGGTATGTACCTTACTTTTGTGGTGTGTTTAAGAGAAAGAGGCTGGGAATCTCTCACCTCCAACACATGGTCATCCAGAAGTGGTTAATTACATTCATATTTGGTCTCAGTCAATAGCCAATGTTTAGCAACATTTATCCAATTCAGAAGCTTGTCTGATGTATACATTTAGTGGTCAGATGGACACAGTGGAGAACACATTCCAGCTGAGGCATAGTGGTGACTTAGCAAAGGGAAGGGGGACATTTTTATCCCTCATTGATAGAGTTATTTACTATCTAGTTAAGTACAGATGACTCAAAGTCTGACAAAGAAACTTTTGCATCTACCAGGAAGTAAAGCAGATCTCACTTTTAATTTAAAAGAACGGACAGACTGTCTCCTGAATAAAGAAAATGGCTTAGGGTTGAAAAACTGAATCTGTCTAAACCTATGGAAGTCTTCAGAGGGAAGGCTGGTCAACAAAGCCACCCAGCTTGCAGGCAAGGAGAGCCTGAGAACTGAAGATGAAGGATGTTCTCAGAGTCCTGCTTCTGAAGGTGCTTTTTAATGGAGATCTTTGAAGGACCTTCCCTCCGAAGGAGTTCTTTGAGACACGAGTCCAAACCAGCTCTTTCTAATAATTGCGTTCTGATGCGTAGCACAGAAAACCCAAGACCTAGGCTGCCACCTGATCTGAAATGAATACCAGTCAACTGAGCATGAATGACTTCTTTGATGTGTCCTCAGTTAACTTAATTTATGCGTCCTTTTTTCTCTTAGTTCTTTATCCAAATCCTTCATAGACATTTGCATCTGTTTTGGATACTATGAGTAAAACATGGTTGGATCAGGGTTTTCTCCTGTGCAAATCGCTCTGGATGCAAATTCTGGCAACAAAAATTCAGCTGTAATTATCCACCCACACTCAAAAATGTCCTTTTTAAAATCAGTTTCCTCTTGCAGCAGGCAAAACTCAGGAAGTTCACTTGGTCCTTTTCTATTCTTCAATGTGTTTTCCTTCAAGAATCAAACAAAAGCAATATGGAAGCATAAAGTGGAAAAGGAACTTAAACTGGATGTTGAAAAGGTGAAGTAAATTCATGGGGACCTCATCCAGAACACCAATTTGGATTAACCAAATTAACGCAAACTAAGTAACAGTAAGAGAGWCCTAGTTCTTTTTGCTGCCCATTTCCAACCCTACGCAGGAGCAGACCCAGATGCCAAAAAGTCTTAAAACAGTCCTTAAACCCAGTATTTACGCCTTGTGTTGTGATTGTGATTGTGAACACCTGCTTTAATATCCCCAGGTTTTGGAGTGCTGGCCTTAAAAGTGCTTTTTGCAGTAAGAGATTTACAAATGCCATGACAATAGTTTTAGGGAAAAAATGGCCACCAAAAGTGAATATATACACCAAAAATCTCATTAAATTCAGTTTTGTTTTATCTGCATTTTCTTTTTCTTCACTGCTAAGAATCAAGAAATATGTGTATCTGAACAGAAATTTTCTCCTTTCTAATCTGTCTGATCCTCCCAACTGATATCCAGTATTAGCTTGCACTGGGCATTATATCAGTCCCATTGTTATCTCAGTTTGAGTGGTGACTATTAGTTGATAATTTAAAATGCTTTTTAAAGTGGATCATAAAGTCCTGTCATGCCTTAAGCTGGAGATATTTTGGTTTTATTCCAAGTAACACTTTCTGGTTATTTAATAAAATACATTTTTTTTTATCCTTGTGGTCACAAGTGATACAATGGCAACTGAATAGTCAAAATCAATTGTGCGTGTATGGAGACATTTAAGTAAAGACCAAAGAGTTCTCAGCTTTGCATCTGAATTACTTTCTCATGTCTCTGGGTTTCAAACACACTCTCAATGCATACACTTACAATACATTTTCAATTGTATTTGAGCGCAGACACTGAGCTTCTCAACATCTTTAAGAGAGGGAGAGAGACAGACCGACATCCTAACGTAGTATGTAAGTTTATACAAAACAAGGAGGTGACCTAGAAACATTTTCCTCTGGGTGAATTTGTTACTAGTGTACTTAAACAYAAATATAACCTATTTTATCTTTTTACTAGACTGGTTGACAAGTTCAGGATTAAATCTTCCTAAAAAAAAAATCTATTTGTGGAAAACCTGACAACATTAAAAAAATAGTATCCTGTTCATTCACATTTCAGATCAAAAGCTAAATGCTGCTTAAAACTTGTTAGGATTACTGATAAAATATTTTTGCAAAGAATTAAAGTCAAAGGGTAAAGGTTGTTTTTAATTATATATAACCACTAATTGTTTTGTGTATAAAAAGGGATCGAACACTATGTCCGGTCATGTGCTCATGATTAAGTTATGTTTTAGTAGGCCAGCACAGTATAGTCGCAATCATTTAGGACTACATTTTTTCAAATGCAAACATAATTTATGCAGACAAAAAGCAGAACAGTGAACGCAAAAGAACCCCCACAGACAAAAACATGGTAAAGATGACAATGTGAGAAATTATGAATTATGGTAATTTTCAAATTGCACACAGAACCGTATTCTTTTTACTAAACTGATACCCATAATTTTGCATGCAACTGAATATTTGAAATGAGAGGACTGTTGAACATGTTTTTCTGTAAAAATCTGAATATGAAGAGAGATTCTGCAGAAATACTATATGGCATAGGGAGGGACTGTTGTGTTGTAGGCAGCAAAAAAGATGATGATGGTAAAATGGATACAGTTCTCTGAAATTCTCTTACGTTTTGGAAAACTTCAGTGTGTACCATTCAAAATATAGATGTCTCAGTTAAGCATTATGCAGGGGTCAATTGTAAATGTATGTGCTAACATGGCAAAAACTGAGGATAGCTGTTAACTTTTCAGTGTGATTTTTTCAGTTCTCATTCTGGCACGTATATGGTGTCAATGCTGCTGACTGTGTGAACATGCTCTGGTAAATATCTGTGCATATCAGACTAGCAGAGTACTCTGATGGCAGCTGACTAATATCTAGAAACCATTGTGCTAAGCAGAAATATTGGCTTTATTCTAATTTCTGTCTTATAATCTAGCAGACTTATTTCAAGTTTGGGACATTTATTAATGTTTGAGGATTATCCCTGTATTCTTATTTCAATAATGAGGAAAAAAAAAGGCATACTTTTAAGCAAGAGTTGCACTGGCAGTTACTGTAGCATATATGTACTAAAAACTAAAATCTTGTTATTGGCAAAGAATAACATCTTTCAGTAGATCCTAACTAAACTAGGGAATCTAGGTCATCTAGCACCTCTGGGTGAAGCCAAGTTAGGCAAGAACACGGAAATACCTAGACAAACTTTAGTGAGACATGTTTTACTCTCCTGATTCAGCACAAGAATGGCTTTCCACTGTGTATTTTCTGTTGTGCAAAGGGAAAAAAGCCCAAGACTTGCTGGTGAACATTTCTAAATGACAACACGTTTCCTTGCTTTTATCTTCTGCTGAGGAATGTATAAAGCCAGATTTTATTTTTTTTTAATTTAACTTTTATTAAATACCAAATGTACATATTTCCAAAATGTAGGCATTTCAATTTATTTTTTAATAAATAACAAAAAGAGTAAAGTATTTTTTCAATAATTTTCAGTAGTAACTGAGTCCACACTTGCTAATATTAAATACAACCTCAAGAACTTGGATGAATTTCTAATGTAAGACTATAGCATTATTATATTATAGCATATTACTACTTACGATTCTCATAATTTCGTGAGCATGTTTTCTCTTCTGAACAGAAAGAAACCTTAAATTTGAAAACAATTGCAAGTATTGTCACAAGTATTCAGGTTCATTAAGATAGTAACAGAAACCAAAACTATCATTATATTAACAACAGAATTGCCTCAGGACCACTGGCTAAGATGAACCATAAAGTTCTCGCCTTTGGTCTTTTCTACTAATTAACTAATGACATATTCATTATTATCAGAATGATATTTATCTTTTCCTTGAAAAGAAATATTGCCTCAGTTGTTTTCACAGGAGGTACGTAATGAGCTCTCCTATTTTTTTTTCAGTCAAGCTACCCATCCGAAGGCAAATATCCATCCCAGTGCCTGTTCACTCCTGTTGTTCCCCTCTCTCTGGAAGGGAGGAATAGCACTTTTCTTCCTGACTCTCTCTTTTATCTTGAATTCGTGTTTCACAGTGATGCATTTCAGCTTTTATAGCTCTGATGGAAAGGAAGCTGAAATTGAGAGAGATTGATCCACTGGAAAGAGACTACTGTTTATCAGCTTTATGCCTCACTTGCATTACCTCTGATTTACCCTTTTTGCACTCTACAGATTGACTGCAAAAACAAAAAACAACCTCACTTCCCCCTGCAGATACCTCAACACCTTCTTTCCCTTTCACTTTCCGTGTTTCCTCTGTGCCTCAAGCACAAATATTTGTAAACCCACCCCTGGCAGAGCTGCACAAATCAAAAGGCAGAGCAACATTCCGGCAAGGGTCCTTCAGTGCAGCAGGACCTACATGCCATCCCTCCAGCATAATTTTTAATCACCACATCTCTCCTCGGGAATAATTTTTCAAAAATGCCACTAGAAGTAACAGTTGTGATATAGGTAAATCTATAAACCAAGCAGAATAGACTATTTGATGGTCTTTTCTGCCTGGAGCAGCATTATCCAATGCTAAACAGAGTCTCCAAAGCAGAATAATTAGTGAATCATCATCTGGCAGGGCCTTACTGCTGTGACCTGGAGGCATGAAGCAATTCCGTAAAATAGAAAGAAGCATTTTAATTCCTTTTCAAGTTCTACAAAAGAACTGTAAATGCTTGCTGAGATGCTGTACACATCTAGACGACACTTGCCTCTCTGGAGATGCTGGTATGGTGTAAAAGCAACCTGAAAATGTCCTTAGACATCTCCCTGTGCAATGACTCTTCGAAGACCATGAGTATTTTAGAGGATAAAGTGATAGCAGGTTTGCCCAGACAAATTCAGCTTCCAAACAGCTTTAAGCCTTTGTCAGGGCACCTCAGGGCAGGGCCTGGCAGCCAGGGCCCGTCCCACCCCCAGCCAGGGGCAGGGCAGCCGGGGACATGGGGGCAGCCCCAGCCCCAGGCATCAGGCACCTCCCTGGGGACAGGCCAAGGCTGGGCTGCGACGTGGGCCCACGGGTGGGCCCAGCTCGGTGGGGCCCATGGCCGGGCAGGGCAGGGCTGTGGGGAGCTGGAGACCGGCCCTGCTGTGGTGTCGCTGTGGCAGGGGCTGATGGCCCCAGGGGGCTGATGTGGGGTCCTGGGCCCTGGGCAGGGTGGGGGGAGCCCTGAGGGGACTGGGTAATGATTGTGAGGGTTGGTGGTGCCCTCAGGGACACGACAGGTTTAATATTTCTGTCAGCTGTACTGTAAGAAGTATCTGAATAAAAAAGAAAGAAAAAGTTTCCTCCTCCTTATTTCCTGTGTATGATGTCATTTTGTAGAAGTCATTTTCTAGAAGTCAGTCTGTTGATTTAAGAGATATAAAATAATAATAATAGCTTTTTACTTCTGTATTACTACAAAGGCCAAATAGAAGTAAATTAGATGCTACTCTGTTTGATCAGCAGTACAATTCAGTAAATTCTAATCTTCAAATCCTGTTGGTTTTTTATCTTTGACTGAAAGGAACTTCTCCCATCTGTGGTCATTTGGCATTGAAGCAATACATGAAGGAAAGAAATTGTGAACAGTACTTACACCTCACGTATGAGTATTTACTACTTAGTGCTTATTAGTACTTAGTATTTCTGTACTAAATGGGTGAGGTGCAGAAAAGTGCTCTCTGTTTCCTTTTATTTCCTCATTCTCCTCAGCTGCAGAAGTACTGGAATGTGTCAGTACAAGAAAAGATAGTGTAAAGTCTTGTGCCAGGATCAGTATCCATGAACTAAAGTATCTGCTGCTTCTTGAATTTTATTGCTTTTTGAAGTAAAGCATAGCATCATCCAAAAAAAAAGTAAAATTTAGCACACCATCCGTAAATAAAGGTAGATAGGAAGGAAATCATAGTGCACAACTTGAGTTGTTCTGAGAGATCTTTCTGCCTTTAATGGTCATTGGTCTATAACTATTATAATTTGTTCAGAATTAGTATTAAAAAGGAAACATACCACTCCTTCCTTCTCCTTCAGAGATCAAACTATCCCTGCTCCGAGTTTTGTCATGGAGAAATAATGACAGGAAGAGCACCTTTAACCTTAAGGAAGGGCAAATCATGTGGAGAATTGAGTGTTTCTTTCCAAGAACCAATATTCTTCCTATGTCTGCACCAACGACTAACTCTTGTTCTTGCCCAACAGTGATGTGCGGGGACCTGGGCACTGATGGTGCTCGGCTAAAGCAGTACATGACTGGTTTGAAGAGAAAAAAAGGGTACACGCCAAAAAGAGGTATCAAATTGAAGGCAGCTTTCAGAACATAGGGGCAACTGAACAGGGAGAGGAGCAGGGAGTTATGGACATGGTTGGACAGCTGGCTAAACACAAGATCTAGCTGTATGTTTGCTGTCTCCACACTGAAAGCAGGCAAACAGGTCTCAACCTGTTGTTTGTTCAACACATGCTTTTCCCAGTAGGAGAGCACATTGGCACAGCTTCTTTGCATGCCATACTAGCTGTCTAAGGATTTCAAAAGTAGGAAGGAGAGGGCAATGACAGCTTCTGAATTTCCAGTGTAGTCCAGGTCCTAGAAGACCAGAAAGAGAGCCTGTTCTTCTGAGATGAGGAAGTTCTCCCAGACACCTGTGACTTTTGACAGGAAATGAAGTCCAGTTCTACTCCATTTTCCAAAAATGCTTCTGGGTACTTCTCCTCAGGAAACAATTCTGCCTGTGGATGGAGGAGCAGCTCTGAGAAGGGGGATTGTAAAGAACTATGATTTCCAACACAGGATCATAAGTTTCCATATTGGCCAGGTGGTTCTAGACATGTCATTCTCAGTGTGCTGCCTGCTGGGTCACTTAGTTCCCCTCTTATACTGTAGAGAGAAATTAGGTATTTATTTCAATGCAATGTTCTCCTTCGGTCAAATACCAAATCAGTATTTAAATATGGTATCATGCTAGCAAAAGCATAGCATAAATACCATATGCTACTTTCTTCTTCAAGTTACAATTCTTCTTATGGGACAGCTATTTAAACGGAGGATGCATCTTCCATCTGATACAAAAAAGAAGTGTTGACTCTGTGCATGATGCACATTTAAATTTAAGGAGTACAGATAAGCATTTTGTTCTGTAGTGTAACAAGAAAGGAATGTAAATCTTGATATGATATCCCTGATAACCACATGTTAACAATTGTGGCAAAATAAATCTTGATTAAATGTACCTTTGGAGAAAATACTAAAATGAATGAATGAGGATAAGAATCAGTTCTTACATATAGTAAATGGATAGTAATGTACAAAATCTATGATCCTATTGCCAGATGCAATGTTTATCAGCCATCAAAACCAGATACACACAAAGCTGTTTATTTAAAACAAACAAACAAACAACAAAAAAAACACCCTAGCAAAGTTACTTACAGTTATCTAAAGAAAGTACAGCTATTCTGGAACAMTTCTATAATACTGCTTTTAGAAGACTGTTAAGTAATTCACAAGCATATTATTTGTCAAATAACTTATTCAACATACTTTTCAAATAGAATTTTCTTGGAACATTTTGCTTTCACCAACGCTTAGCACTGTTTATGAATTTTCTGATACCAAAAAGCACTTCTGAATTCAAAACCGGTATTTATCACACAAAGTTCTTACCTGTTAGTTACTGGCATGAAGGTTCAGGAACGTTATAGGGAAAAAGGGTGAAAGGCAACCTATCTGTTTGGCACTCGGCTCATGAAGTCAAGGTTGCAGTCAAGGATGTCTTCATCCTACTGATGGCAGTGTGGACACCTCCAGGGAATATACACAGTGCAGCCTCAGGTGACTGCTGTGCCAAGAGTTAGTAAATTTTTGAGACGGATTCCTGAGTCTGTAGCTGCAACTATGAATAAAGTTTATCCATTCTTTTATGTTTTTTCATTGATAGTATTTCCCAGCACACTGAACAACAGCTGGGAATCACTCAGATGTACTATGCTCCTTGTTCCTCACCCGTTTCCTTGACTCCTTTCCCAAAAAAACACGGCATAAGTCAGGCTCTTTATTAAAATATTCCCGCTAAGGTAATGCTGAAGGTGCTTCCTGATCCTTGGGAGGGGAAAAAAAACCCAACCCACAATAGTGCAGACTCAGGAATTTCTGGTTTGACTTATCTAAATGAGAAATTTCTTTAAATATTAAGAGCCAGAGCTGTTTTCCAAACTCATTTTGTGCTGGTTAGCTTTCTTCTGTCAAATATAAACCTTTCYTCTGTGCTCCCAGGAGTTCAGAGTACTTGCACACTGTGTGTTTGTGAACTGAATTGGTTGTTCCTGGCATGGGAGAAATTCTTTTCTTCGGCAGGCAAGGGTAAATCTAGTCAAACCCTATTGAAGTCAATGGGGTTCACTGCTACTGCAGTGAAATGAAAAACAAAGTCGGATCCATAAATTGTTGCTCTGCCTATTTATTACTTTTATATTTTTTGTTTGTTTATTGCCTTGTGAACCCAATTATTTTATAACCTTTAAAAGAATAAGCCTCTTCAGAGCACATAAAATATCACTTCTTTGTACAGGATGGGATTAATATTCTATATTTGCACAGAATTATACTGAATTACCTATTCTCCCCTGTAAAATAAAAAGGTATATTGGCCCCATTCTCTAAGATTTTGTTTTTCTTCCCATCTTGTTCTTTTTGTGTGTAAATGCCAGAATATAGTTCAAAATGGAAGATGATTCATATCATTTGTKTACATCTGAAACGTTCATTCCTGCATGTATAAATGCAAGAGAAAATCAATCTTCCAGTTATATTGCAAATTATATATGCCTAGTGAAATCAAGGGCAAGAGTAGGTTTGAAAAAGACAAAATGAAGAAAGAATGAAACTGTATTCAGGCAGGAGAAGAGGTAGGGCAGCAAAAGTCTTCTGACAGAAGTTAAGTGACTAGCAATGTGTCTCTTTACACAGAGTGATAGAGAAAAACATTTAATAATTCTAGTCTGTTCTGTGTTTTCCTACAAAACCACCACTGAGAAGGGAACAACTGTTCCTGGAAGGTAAAGCTGAGCCCAGACAGTTCCTGCTTCTCAAAATGTAAAACTGGAAACTGCAAAAATTAACAGCCTATTGTGTTTAGGAAATTTGTAGCAAAAAGAAGGTTCAGTCTTTTCACGTAACAGATACCTTCGGATGTTTTCTGTGACCTGCACAGGAACAAGGAGAGTCTGGAAAATCTACTGCATTTCATAACCTGTCTCTCTCTTGATAAGGAAAGAAGGTGCAAAAGAACAGAGAACTTTTAATTTCCTTAGTCTTTTCCAGTTTTAGGCCAAAACTGGCATCATTCTTCAAGTATTTTTTATTTTTAACAGAAAAATAATCTCAATTTTAATATTAAGAAAATTAAACTGTTCACATTTTTCCATCTTTTATCATCAGAAATAATAATGTTGCTTCTCATATTCCCATACCGTTGAAGACCCTGGTAGGTCTATAGCGTCACTCTCCTTATAAGAGACCGTGTCTGACTGTGCTCTAATCTAACCTACAACATGCTTCTGCATCCTATTAAAAGCTATGATCTTATCTCACTGTAAAATTTGAACAACAAAAACAAAACAGGCTGCTAGAAAAACCTATTCATCAATAATAGTAGCTGCAACATATTTTACGTGATACAGTTCAAAACTTCTTTGCCAAATTTGAAAGATTTTGCACTGGTCCAAGTAAACCAGGATTTCCAAACATTAAATAATATGAATCTATTAAAATTCTTTTTTCTGGCCCATGTCTTACTCATCTTTCACATGCATAGCAAAATATTGGTACCCTTCTCCTCTCTACAGAATGGAAACGTAGGTACCACTATAAATTAATCCTGTCAAGAGGGAGAGATGAGCAAACACCTTGAAATTCACAAGTCCATGGATGCATGTCTTGTCATATCCTAATTTAAAAACCAAAAAATAACCCTGAAAACCCCAAACAAACAAACAAAAAAACCCACCACCTGGCCAGTGTATTTTTTTTAACCTTGGAACTCCTATCTTTTTATTGAGCAAAAAACTTCAAAGGGCATTATTCACTTTAGAAGAATCTCTTTCTCATAGGTGTGTAATAAGGGAGCCCTTATCCTTTCAACACAAAGGGCTCTCTTCTGCCCTCATTTTCACATTGACATGTCTGGATCTATCAGAACTGCCTACTGGTAAATCAACAACATTCGTGCCATAAACTGACATTCTGACTATGTAGAAAATAATTGTTACGTACAGATTTCACTAGATGCAAGTGTGAGAATGTGAATTAGCAGGAAGAGCTATGGGTGTAGCAGGAAAAGATAAAACAGTTGATGTGAAGCTTCTCTTATCTTATGATGTGCCATTTTCTGAGTTGTTCTTTTCCTGCTGTACAATACCCCCTGCAAACACATACAGTGTCTTTATCTTCYTTGGCCACAAGGTGTGTTTTTTTCTTTTTACAAATGGTGAAGAAAACAACTGATTAATGCATTTGGTTTAAAAGGTGCTAATTCCTAATGATATTTTCAGTTAAGACAGAATTCAGTGCAGTGTGTAATTCATACCACTTCCCAGAGCTTTCTTTGGGAGACAGATCTCCTTTTAAGGGACGCTTGTTTTTCTCCTCTGTTTTTCAGCATCATGATCACATCAGACGCTCACATACACAGAGAAAAAGGTCATTTTCAATGGCCATAAAGGAAAGATTAATAGAAAAACTACAAGAAAGATTATATTATTAATTTAATATTTTTGATTTCCCAAACAAATTTGTGTATACAACACAATACGGATAAATTCTTGACTTTATGGTTTCAGCTGCAAGGTCTGTTATTTTATTCAAAATGGAGGGAATGGACAGAGAAAAGAAAATTACATATGCAAGTTTTCTTTTCATAGGTAAAGATTAAGGAAACCCTTTGATAACTTTGAGAAAAGACAAAGAGCTATTTCCTGTTAGATCTGTGAATTGTATCTGAGTTAGGAACAAATATTGTGTTTGTTAAAATATTTCTGGGGCTTCAAGATGTTTTCCTTTGTGTTTTGGTTTTTTTTAATCCAGTGCTACTTTTCTTTTTACCCCTTATATTTTGGGTTCCAGCTATCAAATTCAGAAGGCGACTTTTAACACTGGCATATTTGATAATCACAAAAGAAAGTTTAAAGACATGATGATAGAAAAGTGCTGAAACACCTCAAATTTGCTGAACTTACTTCAGTTCATGATCTAAGGAGGTCTATAGGATATAGCTGTTCTGCTCTTACTAATCTTGTACCAGCTCATTCTCAACAGCTACTCATCTAGCACATCTCACAGGAACTAAAGAGCTAATCCTTAATCCTTTAAAATTTAAAAAAAAAAAAAAAAAAAAAAAGACACAGAGAGAGAAAGCTTCAGAAGACTTAACATAACTTTCACTAGGTTAAGGATTTTGTTAGACTGATTTCAAAAAGACCTTTACAGTTTCCTAAATACTATAAATATAAAGATATAAAAACTGACTGGAAATTAAGAATTAAATCCTAGTCTTGCTGAAAGCAGAAGAAAGATTTCTACTGACTAACTCAGGGAGAAACCTAACAGTTTTCTCAATGTTTTCTGACAAAAAAGTGTCCTTCTATACAGTGCAAACTTCTTTGTAGGTTAACTGAGGAAATTTGCATTCAGTATCAACCTAATAATGGAAAATAAAACATCCTGCGCCTCAGAGTAGGTAGGTGTTTCAGTTAAGGTTTTGTATATCTCTAAGAAACAAAAATAATAACTGTATTTTTCTTTGTGTTACTTGAAAAAAAGAAATCTGTTCAACAAGCATGCTGCATGGTTGTACTTCTCATATGAAACTGAGATAAGGAGGAAACTAATTGTAGGAGATCTGCATTTGAATTTAAGACATTGTGTGACTGAGAGTGACTGAAACATTACAATAAAGTGGTATATTTTCTACATTGACTTACCTACTGAATTCAAGTGTTAAAATCTTTGTGCCATCTTTTGTGAGGCAAAGTGATAAAAAACTTTCAGTGACTGAGATGGGATTGCCTGGGGATTTAATTTAAGAATCATGTAAAGTTGGATCTAGTTTTTAAATAAAAACTTGGCAGATGTTTCGTTGTCCTTGTTCTGCAATGGTGTCAGATTTTTTTGTAACGAAGGATTTAGCTCTGCTGGTTGGCACTGGCTGAGGACCACTTCAAACTAAAAACTGTGAAAAGAGGATAGATTTTGCAAAACGATTTACAAGATTTCTATTGGTACACTAAGATGGCAAGGACTGATGTATTCAGGTAACTTTGCTGTTCTTCCACCCAGTAGAAGTAAGGAATGGTCTATCCCAGTAAAGTGCTTTGAAAAAGACCACTCAGTAGTCTTGTTTTGGAGCATAACAGGCCTAACACAACATCTGTCTGGTGGAAATTCTCGCTGAAGCCACTCAAAAGCCCACTGCCTTCTGTCCGCTCTTTCTTTCTGTACTTGGGTTTTCCTCACAGCCTGGAGTCCTGGACAGGGGTTTCAGTGCTGCCTGAAGATCCCAGCCTTTGCAACCAGCCCAGAAGCAGTGGGCAGAAAGTGAGTCAGTCGTAGTCAGAACCAGAGACTGTGAAATAACCTTCTGTACACAACCTCTCCATATCCTTCTCATTGGAAAAGTGTTCATTTTTTCTTTTCTTTCTCTCCTTCTCTCTCCCTGTCTCTTTCTCCCTCTGCAGCCTCTGATCCTCCATATTCATACACTTTAGTAAATACACGGTACTACTGCAATATGTTTGATATGACACAGTTTAGCCAGTTGAGAATTTTCTGCTTTCAAGATTACAGTACTATGGTTTCTAAAATACACAAAGCAGACAGTGGTTCTATATTGCTACTAATGAGAAGTAGTCTACTGCTTTTTGTTATCTCTGACAAACTTTTCACAATAAAGATATTCAAATTCACTTTAGGTTGATTTCACAGCTTGCTTTTATTTCATGTGCTGTTTAAGTTTTTTCTAATATCTTCTTTTTTTTTTTTTTTTTTTTTCTTCACAGATCTGGCTTAGACCAGGTCATCAGCTCTCATCAATATGTTTCCATAACAACAGATAGCATAGGTAATACATGGGACCGGGAAGGAGGGAGAGGGAGAAGTGGGGAGGGATTCAAGAAGACCTTTTTCTTCAGCCAGGCATGATGTGTGTTTCTTCTTTGCATTTACTGAAAGTTACCAAACTTCTAATGCTACATGTCTGTTCATTACCTATAGAATATTAACGGTGTAATAATAAGATTTTATGGCATAAGAGTTTGGGATAGTCACTTTAATCCTTAGTAAGAGCAATGCAACAAGGCATCCCCCAAGGAAATCACGTGAAAATTCCTATCCCATTCTGCAGTAATATGTGTACTACAGAAAGGCTATTTTAGGTTCAGATTGTTGCATATATAGCAGGGTATTATCTTCTGAGTTGTGTATTTCTATCCATAATTTCAATATAAAATTGGGGAAGATAACATGGATGTGTAATATTTCTGGGTGTTTTTTTTATAAAGAGATATAGAAAATTATATTTGGTTTTAGTTTGTTTGGTGTGTGTCCCCCCAAATTAATCATTTCCAAAATACAGGGAGATTTGAAGACTAGYAACATATTCAAGGAGAATTCCCATTTGAAATAACAGCTTTAAGATTGACTGCTTCACATTACATCTCTGTAATTTGACAGTATTTCATCAGTGATATAAATATATACAATAACTGTATGTATATACTTAAGAATATAAGAAGCTTTTATTTGTAAGTGTTATTTTTACATGATTTATTTAATCCATTCTATGCATTGATTTTTTCAGTACAAAAAAGTTTTGGGTTTAAATAAGGAACATTTCTTCCTGAGGGTAAATCAACAAAGATTTGATACAACAGTAAGAAACCAGACTTTTTGATTTAAATTAGATTTAAAAATATGTTGTGGCCAGTCCTCACTTCTAAATAAACTATATCTAAGCCATGGGCCAGAGACCTGAAGTCCTAACTTACCCAAATCCTTCCAAATTACAAGACTTTAAAATTGTGACTGACCTATTTTCAAAAGATATTTCTTACCAACATTTCAAAACAAATACAAATTTTACTTAAAGATCTTATGAATTTTGCTTTTCTCAGGGTTTGTCTCCTTACTAATAATGACCATATCTCCTAGTCAAAGCTGTGACATTTTTATGTACAGCCAGGGAGAACTTACTATAAATTTTCCACCTTCATGAACACAGTTCTATGTATGCTTCACATAATAAATAACAAGTGAATAGTCCTTGGATAAAGGCATATTTTTAATTGTGATTTAAACAATTTCAAGGAAAAAAAAGAAAGCAAATCAACAACACATCATTATTTTCATCCATGTTTCAAAAAAGTAGGGTYAGTAAGTCCAGGTAGTTGACATCAAATTCAATTAACTTAAAATGTTAAGTTAATTCCCAGTTATTAAAGTTGAATCTCTATGGACAGACTAAGATCCCTTATGTGTGATACAAATCCCATGCACCTACTTTTGGATCAGCTTCAGAAGAAGCAGATGGCATAAAAAACAAAGTTTGTGCAAGCAAAAATAAATATTTATGAGGCTCTCAGAAATTTATGTTAAGAAAAATGGTATAAATTTTATAGCAATGAAATGAACCTAAATAGTGAGAGATCGTTAGGCTTTCTGCTTCCTCCGCTCAAAAAATTTTATGACTCTATGCATCATTGTTCTTTGTTGTTACAAGCAGTTGCATACAGTGTCATTGGCTTCACACACAACACAGCACAGGGAATATTAGCACTGGTGGGAAGGGAATACAAAAATATGTGTGGCATATGAAACAATCATTGTTGCAGACACATGAAAAGCATCCACATTGCTCTTAGACAGCAAAGATACAGTCGTTACTGTAATCAAAATGGGGGTTTTGAAAACTGATTTTTAAAGCTCCTTTCACATTTATATATGAGGAGGAGTAAGTGCTCTAAGAATATTGAATACTAATATAATATTAATCTTATTTAATATTAAGATTAAATGGTGGTTTTAGTAGCTTGAAAATGACCATTCTTGAACTATACTGTTGTAGCCATGGCACGGCACATTAGTAAACTCAGAAAAACAATTTTTTATTTTATTCTTTCTAGGTAAAAAACAAAACAACAATAAACAAACCTACAACAACATTATCATCTAGTAATTAAATGATGACAGTATTCCCAAAGGTACACAATTCTTCTAGATACAGGATTTCTGCCAAGAATGCCTTGGAAGTCTTACATAGCTTGATAGGTGTTGTTTGCCAAGCCGATGTGATTTTTCTCTCACTGAACCTGTTTCATTAATCTGATGTGTGAGAAATAAATATTTGCTGTGCAATTAACTAGAGATTATTATGGTCTAATGGAACTTTCCCATACAAACAGATGCTCGGCCCTTTACATGTATAAAAAACACATCAGCACTTGGTAAACAGAATGAAGCTGTGGGGAGAATGTTGTTAAAGACATTTAATTGTGAACAAAATTGATGTGCATGTAATAGTTTTGGATTTGCTTAACTGAAGTAGCAAAGAAAAAATGGCAGTTACCATGTGAGCAGATATGATATTTGCCAAAGCTGTAGAAATTACATTGAAGGTACAGCCAGTAAAAGTAACAATCTTTTTTTAACAAAAATACATTCCCTTGTTCTCAGGGTCTCATATATTTATCTTATATATACAATATTTTATAAAACTAACTATGTCACTGTACGTTCTGATAAACCAAGGAATGAAAAAAAGACACAGCAAATTATGGGCTGAAAATCGTAGTACTTAATAGCCAAGACATTTTTTGTCTATGCTATAGCAAGATAAATAGATACATTCACTGTATTATCTAGACTGCAAACCGCTGGAAGGGGAAGTTAGACCTCTTGCTCCTTTACACTTAGCCACTTCCCAACTGAGGTATTTGATCTAACAGTACTTTTGGTGTAGTACAAAGCCCATAGTTCAAAAGTTATGATCTCTTCAACTAACATAAGTAAGTAAGTAAGTAAATAAATAAGTTAGTAAGTAAGTAACTAAGGGGAAGCCCTGGATGGTAGCTGTTCCTAACACTGCATTTCAGAAACAGCACATTTATAAGAAGACTAATGCAGTGTACTCAAAGTGAAAATGTATGAATAAAACTACAGAAACTGAGAAAACATCAAGCAGATAAATTATAATTAATTCTACCTCTAATATACATGGAAATGCTCAGTCTACAGCAAGGCATTTTAGGCATTCAGTTAGAACTTATGGTCCACCTCTTAAATTTTCTATGCACTGTTTTGTGTTTTACATTCATGTTTGCACAACTGGTACAAGACTTCCTACAGTACAAGCTCTTCTCTCTGTAGGAGCTAGCAGAGGTAATTATGCTCATTGTTGATAACCAAGGAGGAACTGTACATCCAATTCAAGCAAAATAAAGCTACAACAAAGGTAGCATTGAATCTTCATAAATGTTTCTCCTGCAATAGTATAGAACACTTAAAACATAGACYTAAATATATACATCTAAATCCAAATCTCTATTTATATACATAAATAGATATACATAATAAAATGGGTCAAAAGGAAAATGTTTTGGAATACCTTATTTCTGAAACCTCTCCAAATGTCCCTATCTTTTTTTAATGCCAGCCACCAGTACAAGAAGTTCCTTGAAAGTCTCTAGATCCAAGAGCAGATTTTCCTTACCATAGAAAGAAAGTTCAAACRTCTTAGTACAATGTAGTCAGAAACAAGATCCAAAAGTACCTACTCCATAGTTCTTGAGAATTAGTTTTGTATGGAGACTCACTTGTTAGTGCTGTGAGGCAAGTTAAAATGCCAAGCTATGTTAAAATATCAAATTGCACAATGAATAGGCTTTGAACCTTGATCTTAAGGTTCAAGTTGCTACACAATTTTAAAATATGGATTATATTACCAGTGTTCTTTAATATAACTATGAAATTAAATTAAAACTAAATGCATTAAGGGAACATTCTGGCTGCAGAGGTCAGCATTCAAAAACAAAGAAACAACAAAATTTAAGATAGATAGTGCACTGTAAATTGGAGAAAGGAAAATATTTATTTTCATTCTCACTGCTCAATAAGCAAACTCCTTTCTCATTAATTCTGCAGTGATCATCTTGTGCGCTGAAGGCCCAATGGCTCAAAAAACATGTGYGCTAATTTAGTGAGATCTATAGGCTTCAGAAAGCTTAACCAAGTTTTTCTGTTTTGTGAATAAATGCTAACTCAGAATAAGGCACAGATCTGTATGCTTGAAGGAATCTAGGAAGGCAGAAAATATCTATACTTTATGAAGTCTAGGTCTTTTAAATGATAGATTAGGTTTGTTCTGAAAAGTACCTAATGCATAAATGGCAAATGTGAACATACTTAGAGAAGAAAGTATAAAGACAGATGAAGAAAATTAGTCAGGTGAATGGAGCAGTAGCAGGAAAAGAGGCTCGCTAAATGGCTTAGTTAACATTAGAAATGATGTTCAACACAACAGCTTAGTTGTCACATGCCTTTTCCACAGTCCAACACATTGCAAGCCACAGGCGATTCCTCCAGAAACCTCTCTTTAAAGTATGGTATAGGACACATTAAAATGAAAAGCTTTTATCGAAAGGTAGTTCCCAAATACTTCCAATACGTAATCTCATAGCACAGCAAAGGAAATTTGAACAGAAAATTTTTAGGTCTGGATCTCAACATCAGAGGTGACATCATTTGTAAGGCAATTTACAGATGCTAGTTTTCCTCCCTCTATTTAAAAATTTTGGTAATATTGCAGCAAGACTTAGTTTCCAGTCCTAAGTGCTTATAATCCTTTGTCCTTGGTGCGTTTTCAGTGAGGCTCTGCTGCTTACATGCTCTGGCATTTTAGGCAACATGCATGCCTCAGTGTGAGTGTCCAGAGCTTCCTGGTGAGCAGCTCCAAAAGAACATTTCATTTCCTGGCATTAACCTACTCTAGTCTCAGCCCTGAGCTGATGTCAGCTGCAGGACCAAGGCTGGCTTTCAGCTATGCAGAAAGTGCTAAGGAGAAAGACTCCTGGTAGAGTTACTCGGTGAGAGGTGACAGAAGAGTGACATCCTCCCTCAAAACCAAATATTGCGGTAAGTGATCTTCCAGACCTATAGGTGGGTAACAATAACCCTGCCAGGGTTTTATTGTCCCTGTGAGTGGCACATTCAGTTTTGCCAATGTTTCTGAAACAAGTCAGGGTTACAGCACTAGACCTGAGCACAGGGTAAGGTCCAGCAGTGAGCGGGAAAGCTGTTGATTCCTGGGTCACATCTCTATGAAGACACACAAAAACACACACACTGCTTCACGCCGACAACAATCTCACAGCAAAGCTACATTGCAAGTGATGCAGCAGAGGTGCAAGGATGTGCAGAGCTTAGAGGGCACCTGTGTCTGAAACGGTCCTTGCTAAAAAGGAGAAATGGGGGATTAATTTGCTATAGTATTTGCCGCAAAATATTACAGTTTATAACTGATAACTGAATGTCTTCACTGAGAAAAGGGTTATTAGATAAAGTGGAACAGATAATATATTGATGTTAGGAAATATAACATGATTCTCCTTGTAATAGTATTCTGCCATGTGACATAATGTAAGCTTTTGTGACATTGTCCATTATGATGAAGTAGCCGCAAAACCAATGTTCCATCTTAGGAAAAGAGAAATCCTTCTCCGCAACTTTTTAAGAGAGCCTGTCCTGACAACTGTAAAAACAATTAGCCTCGCTAAAGGATTAAAGGAAGGCCGCCTCATTTAGGGCCCCATGAATGTCATGTGGTTTCTTTGGTTAGCACTGTTTCTTTTGAGGGTTTCACAGACAGGTCTGTTTACTTTCTGTTTACATTTGTCACCATTGGGAACTATGTACCTCTCATATCTCAACTGCTACTAATAATAAAACAACATAGCTGGGGGCAGGCTGCCAACTGAATAAGGGAGTAACAGGCTGTGTTAGAAAACATTAGGGCTGTTGCAGTGATGATCAAGAAGAAAAGAAATATTAAAATAAAAAGTAGTAAAAAAACCCTGACAATTGTTTTTAGCCAATGACAATAACATTACACCGAGACAGGTAATGGGCAGAGGGTAAAGGGATGAACTGAAATTATGGCTAGCTCAGATTTCTTCAAAAGGAAGCGTTTTGGAAATTTTTTACCACCTGCTGAGTAGCTCTGGCAAGTCACCCTCAGAAAACTGCATCCCTTGGCCAGTCTGGTGGCGTCCTCCTTGCACTGAAAAGGAGAAGCTTGTCTTAAGACATATCAAATCTTGACCATTTAACCCTGCCTTTCTAGCTCTCAAAGTCAAATCACAGATCTCTAATGAAAAATACGACTACATATCTAACAATATTTGAGAAGTTCGTTAATGCTTTTCCAATTTCATCACAGCAGAGAAAGATGGAAAACATAGAAAGACACTTTAAAACATTAAGCTTCCCCTTAATACACTGCACAGGCATATGACACAGACATATGAAATTGAACTTGCTACTTCTTTCTTCAGCAGTGGGCCCTGGTAATTTCAAAAAGTCCTGTCAATCTTCCGTCATGCATAACTCACTTTACACTCTCCTCATCTCACTTTGCTTCTCCTTCTCCTTTCCCAACTTTTTTCTTCTCTTTCCCTCTCCCTCTCTGCCTCTGTCTTCTGTCCCTCTCCTTCTTCTTCTCCCTCTTCTTCTCCCTCTCTCTTTACCTTTACCTCCACAGACAAACAGACTTTGGAAAGGCAAGATCACACAAAAAAAATAGAGTAGGAATTTATCATACAGAAATAATTTTTTGCACTTTAACTAAGCTTCCACTTTTTCAGTGTACATACATCTGCAATGACCTCTAAAATTAAAGAATCTCAGGGAACAAACCCCTTTTAACATTAAGAGACAAACACAATCATGAAGCAGGAACTATGTTCAAGAATCATATTTGACATTCAGAAGTCATTAAATCCACCTGGATTTACTATGCCTCTGAACTAATTTTTTTCCATGAAAATCATAGCGCCTTGGTGACACTTCAACATACCTCCCATCAAATAATACCAACGCTCATAGTATTTGACTAGAAATCACAAGTCTCGCGACACCAGCTGGAGTCTTTATCAATCTGCTGATGAAAATTTTTGGGCATACACTTAAAGCAAACACTTATGAACAGTATCTGCTACTTGACTTTAAAATGCATAAACCACACAGGAAGATAGTTGGGCCACTTACTTGCAATTTATCATCTTATATTTTCATTAAAAGATCCTTCCATACTGAACTAACAGCAACAACAAAACTTAAACGAGCTTTGTTGCATGTCAGCAAGTGTGCACTAATGGAGACAGATGCTGTTCTGACCTCTACTTATTAGGATCTGACAGCTGGTTTAGATACCATCTGCCACCTTTTAGGGATGTCACCTGAGAGTGATGTTACTGATGCATCATGATGGCCAATTGCTGCCATTCATACAACACTTACGGTTCAGCAAATGGAGGCAGAAATTGAATGAAAAAAAGCATTCTGCTACTACACTTGTGGCAGAAAACTTGGCTCCTAATCTGACTGGCCATATAAAGTAAAAAGTTCCTAAAATATTTCTCATGTGAGAAGAATATTTAATTCAAGTTTCAAAGACAAAAATGAAACTCTGTTTCATTTATCACCACAGTGATAAATTAAAGTACTATGGACTCATGACTATCAACTGAAGACTTTTAAGAATTTCCTGTCACTCCTGTTATAAATAACTTACTAAAAGTACCAACCTTTTCCCTTATCTTCAGTGTTCTATCTTGCAGCATGGATATCTATTTTTTTACTGTTTCCTCTTTACTACTCTAAGTAATTGGACATTTCTTAAATACAGTCCCTGCAGCACTCACAAATGCTCTTTTGGGAGCTTAAACATTACAATTTAACTGTAATGTTAACAGTTTTAAATTTCCCAGTCTTATACTTGCTAATTTAACAGTCTCCTCCCATCCCACAAAAAAAGAAACTGAGAAACTGCCAGTTTTAAATAGACTTAATGACAGCGTCAGCTCTGTTAGAGCGCAGCCTTTTGGGAAAAGCCAGATTTAGCCTGTTTTCCCCTGACTACCTGTACAACTTTGTTCCAGTAGAGGCTACCCATGATCTTCAGATGCCATCATAACACTAAAAAGACAGCACATCAAGAGAGATAAGAAGTTTTTCTCTCTTATATTGTATAAGTAAATAATAGGATGCTGTTGCTGGTCTGAAAACCTTAGAAATCTATAGAACGAAAATAGCAAACAAAATTATTATTCCTCCAAATTTACAAAAGGTAAATTGAGACTCAAAAGTTTAAATGGTTTAGTAAAGCTTATGTACCAATTTGTTCCTTAGTTACTTGCTTATGATGAAATGTCCCTATATATCTTCCACAGATAATTATCCACATTTCTACAATATAAACCTGATTAAAGCAACAAGAATAAAATTAGATGTTTTAATAAGTATATGCCTGTAGATCTAGTTCAATATATGTGGTAAATAAAAGCAAATTAAGCAATGCAGTGTGCTTATCATAATCTAAATATGGTATAGGTGACAGAACTGGATGCATTTTAATAACAATATAATGTGTTATGCCTAAAAACATAAATTGAAATTACATGGCTTTAATACTAGGTTTGTTTATATTTTCAAAAATCAATATAATTAAAAAGCTAATGATGTAAGAGACCAGAATAAGAGAACTATGTGCAGTTTCATTATTCTTCCCACATTCAACTGCTCAAACAGGACACAATGGTCCTGTACAAAGTACAAAATGGAATTGAAACAGGGGAAAAAGAGGAGGGAAACAGAAGTGAAAGGCTGTCTACATTTATCTTTCCCAACTTCCTCAGTCATCCCTCACACCATTACCTTACTTGCCATTGAATTGGTCAGCCGCCTTCCATTATTAAATGCTGTTGAAGAGAATGTCAATAATGTCCAAAYGTCCTTTCCAAAAGCAGGATTTGCAAACACCAGAAGAATCTGTGCCTTAGCTTCTGAAGCGCAAAGGGAAAGGCTGATGCTGTCAGTGATTTCCTACTAATGGAAAACGTATGTGTGCTCATCACAGACAGAACAGAGAGATCCCACAACAGACATGTAAAATCAAAGCGTTACTTTTTCCTTTCAGGTTCACCCCTTTAGGACTACAGGCTCAAAAGTTGTATCAAACCTGACTCTGAAACTGTTTGTCTCCTCTACAACAAACCAATATCACATAACAGAGAATTGGGCCTTCAAATTTCTGGTGGATGGAAATATTAGAGAATGGAAAGAAATAGAATGGTTTCTTTTTTGTTTAGCTTAGCTTCATTGCCATAACCACACAATACAGCCTGATAACCCGAGTAGGCACCTGCAGGCACTCTAAAGATGCCCCTACTTCAAACAACAAATACTGCTGAGGATGGTTAATAACGCTGTGAGTTTTATGGAGATAGAAAATTACTTTGTTTTGCCTTGCTTTCAGCATTTTTTTTTTTAAGTGTGATTCCAAATTTAGCTTCAGCTAGCCAGAACAGGGAGTTGTGTATGGCCAGATCTTCAGTTACAGTAAAGCACTTTCAGACTGAAACACGGAGCCCCGCTCCCTCTGTTCTGCTGCAGACCTTCCAGCATCTGCCTGTTACAACACGTGGCTTGCAGCACCTTCCCTTTCGCTGGCTGTGTTACTGAATGAAAGTTGTGGTGGGTGCTTCTGCTGAACTCAGTCACATTGGTCTACGTTGCTCTTGGATTGCATGGGGCCCTCCAGGGGATTCACTTACATAGAAAGAGACTTAGTCTGGAAAGACCATGTAGCGTTAGAAATGGAATAGTCAAGCCACGATTCTTGGCTTTCAACAGTTATTCAGGACCTAAGCAAGCTCAGCAGGGTTTTTATAAGCTCTCTCTTTTACTCATGTTCTTAAACTTTGCCTTTGTTACACTTTAGGTAACTACATAATATTTGTGATATTGAGCCTAATTGCATATTAAACATTTACTCAGGCTGAAAACTGTTTACATAGGAAAATTCCAGAGATTGAAAAGAAATTGGGAGGAAGGAAGGAAAACTGTTGCAACCCAAAGCAGATAAAATGATTTTAAAAAAGGCAACACTTTACAAAAATGCAAGAAGTCTGACAGCTCCCTGGATATTTTGTGTTTGCAGGAGGAGTGGATTAAATGTTATATTAAAGGAAAAGATTACATGGACCAATAAAATATTTCCCTATGGATCTCATGGTATCACTTCTAATGGTACTGCTCTTTGGAGTATGCTTTATGTATTTATCTTTTTTAATTTCTGTTTTAAAATTAAAGGGAAAAAAAATTCACTAGACTAGAAGTAGAAAGCATTAGTTTTTCTGGTTTTTTCTAGCCTTTAAAAAAAAAACAAGAAAGCAAATTAAAAAGAGGAAGTTTTATCTCTCCAGTCACTATTGGTGGTTTAACACACACAGCATTTTCACTGTTTCAGTTTGACAGTGTAACATATAAAACATTTGCTGATTAACGTAAGAACCAACTATTTTGCAGTTTAATCTCATATGTGTATAAGAATCTGAATTACCGCTCTTCCTAGCCCATCTGTTTCCCTGATTGCTGCTGGCTTCTCCACAGGGATAGAAAACAGTAATTTAGTTGCTTCATTATTAACACCTGTGATTTTTGCTGGCTGAGAACAAATATGCTCGGTTTGTGAAAAAGTAATACTAGCTTTCAGGTCCTTACCGTTAGATGGCCATTTAATGCTGGACAAAGGTGGAAGGTTGCTATCACTGGAAACTCGATAAATTTAGTAAAGGAAAAGACAAAGGCTGGCTGTGATAATATAAGCTTCCATATATCACACTGCCAATATAATCCAATTCTGGCTTAAGTTTTTCTCCATCATTCAAGGTGGGGTTTTTTTGTGGTTTTGGGTTCCCCTCCCCCCCCAATTTGTGGATCAATTGATTGTCTCAAGGGAATTAGCAAAAAATTACTGCCATGAGCTCCACGTTCCAGATATTTGGACAGCACCTGAAGTTATACACTGAGGGAAATACAGTGCCCTGAGGGCACTCATTAAAGTAATTTTTTAAAAACTCATTTCACATTTTTAATAGTAGAATCTGGAGCTCCAACTTCTCAGAAGCCAGCCATTTTTCTTCTTCATTTCCTTAAAATAAACAAAGCATATTTTCTTCATCAGATCAACAGCCCTAAAATGAGAGAAAACCTCTATGAATTACAATGACCCTCAGGCAAAAAAGAAATGTGGATATTTATTCAATTGTTAGAATTACATTTTGGGATCTCCATCAAACAGAAGATCATTTCTGACAATCTAGATTACTGGTTTACAGATAAATCACAATACAGCATCAACATAATATTAACTTCACAATTAATTTTTCATTATTGATTGCAAAACTATTGTTAGGAATTGGAGCCTTCAATCTCATACAGTAAAACAATCCTCATCAGGTAATTTCATTTGTGCAGCTGTGAAGAACATCAAAGAGTCTTACAGGAAACATTCTGTCTGGGAGCTGTAGGTTGGGGACCACTAATCTAAAGATATGTAAATAAGTTAGTGTTTTTACATTTATCTTTAGGATGCTCTCTTCCTCTTTTTCATCTTCCATTTAACATTTCCTTCCTCTACCTCCCCTCTCTGAGTTTTCTGTTTCCATGCATGAAATATAGTTTCTGTAGAGATAAAAGTCCATGGCTTGATATTCAAGTGGTAGAATGATATCTAAATATTGTGATAACGTGAATGGGATTTGAAGGGCATTAACACAGTGCTTTCTAAGTCAGAGCGATTGTCTTGTTCAATACTAGTCCACCAACACTGACATAAGCGCTAGAGAAACTACCTATACTTCAAGCAACAGAGTCATATTTCAAACTTATATCCTGCACCTCAAGTTGTTTGTGAAGTTAACTGGAAAAAAAAAAAGTAATTAAGATTTTTATTTGTTGCTAGGTAATGAAATTAATACTTTCTTAAAAGGGGGAAATTATCAGATTCTGTCAAAGGAATTGCTCCAAAGAGAGTGAATATGTCTCAAGTTGAAACTGATGTAGAGTGTAGAAAGACCTCATCGTTATTTTACTCTTCCTGCCAACAGATGAAGAACACTTAACGTTAAGCTTGAGAAGTGTGTCGTTTACTTTTAATATGAGAAAGCACAAAGACCTGTTGACTTGGCAGTGAACAGAGCTACTCTTGAAAAGGTTTAATCTTTTCTGTTGGAGGTTTCAAACGGTAGTTCTGATAAAAAATTCTTTTGTATCTCATGTAAGGATTGTCTTATACCTGCCTTAGTCTTTTCTCTGGCCAGCAGGACTATGAAGTGTAGGAGCATCTACTCCAGAGTTTTCACTGTGGTGGTAGCATTCAGGAGACTGGGAGACTCTTACAATGGCTATTGCACTCTTAACTGATGAAAGGGTAACAGCTGGGCAGCTGAAGCTCAGACCAAATAAATTCACAATATAATTGGTAGGGTAGATGATTCAAAACATAAGGCAAGATGAAGATTTCTCTGGGAGTGCATGGTTGCCAGTTTTTTTCAGTCAAGCAGTGAGATTTCCAGGCACTGTAACATCAGTTTACATCACAGTTATATCATCATTGTGTAAACAAGATGTGTAAGAAAGTATTTTTCTTTTTCTTCTTTTTCTGTTTTGTTTTCCATGTGATAATGTCCTACCATCTGAATATGATAACTCCTATCTAAAGAGATATTCTCATTGGTTTACTGAGACACTTGCGTTTACAGTTTTAAAACTATCTTACCACAGGGCATCCTAAATGTAGTTACACCTTAGGCCAGCTTAGAAACCAAAGCCAATATAAAAATCTGTGGCTTCTTTATTGAATTGATTTCTCAGTGGGAATATGTAACATGATAATTTCGTGCTTTGCACTAGCTGCCTTCAGATCTCTGGGTGGATTTTAAAGGTTTGATATTGATCTATAAAGACCAAAATAGTTTGGTTTCTGCTTATTTGATAAACTGCTTCCCTTCTGTGGTACAGCAGTAGACAATGAAAAGCAGTGCAGTAAAATGTCCTCAGTTTAACAGGGTAAATAATATTTCCAGATCAGAGGTGCACCTTCAATGTGGTCTCCATCGTCAATGCAGAAGAGAGTGAAGGGAATGAGGATGGAGAAAGAAAAACAAAGGAAGGGTGTTTTGACTCCATAATAGCTTGATTTGTATTGCACTCTGGGGCTTTGTGAAATGCAAAATTTCACCCTGATAAGCTGAGGAAGGACTGCAGCTTTCCATTTCTTATAGAAGTGCTGTACAACATCAGAAAAAAATATGTTCATTACAGCGTTTTTGAGACAGTTCAGAACTCACCATGTACATTAAGAATCCTCTGAGCACGTGTGAAGGATTGGGGTGGGTCCATACGTGACATCTCAGAGGATCATATATGATCAGTGAAACTATGGAATTATCACTTTTGGGTATCTCCAGGATCAGAATGTTGAACCGCTGTGTTGGTTTTGGCAGAAATATTTTGATTCATGCAGCCTGCTAAAATTTAGTGCTGCTGTCCTGCTTGGGTTTTTTATTAAGGATTTAACTACTATTTTGGATCTCTCTGCACTGGATTCAAGAAAAGAACCCCCAGGAAGAGTAAGTCATCTCAATATACTGTAGACTCCTATCAGCTGGTTAGCTGAAATGTCTCATAGACTCCACTGCATATACTGACTGCATTTCCATTGAGTATGGTGGCAGCTCAAACACTCCATACACCTGGAGATAGCAAAATGCAGGTGTTTTTGTCTCAAGCTTATTCCACTCCTACTCAGAGAATATGGAAGAAGCCTCCAGAATGTGGAAGCATACTTCATCATGGAGGAAAAACCAGCTCTGCATGTAGACGTGTCCATGGAGAGCATTGAACTGCTAGCAGGTTCCAAATTACTCTGTGTGGAAAGTCTCAAATTCCTCGTCTCCAAGTATTCTGATTAAACCAGAAGCCAAGATGCCACCCAGTAATGTTCATTAACAGACAGTTTTCTTAATTGCATAACATTTATTTTTTAAATCCAATAAAGCTATTTTCCTCCAATGATCTTGTTTAAACAGTAATTAGGTTTTTTTACTTATTAGTAACACACAATAATCCTGGAGTCTGAAATCAGGTGACTTCATAAACAATTTGCTCTAACTCCAATTTGCAAGCTGCAGATCTACTACTGACATGCACTGTTGGCATCTCCATCCATACCTGCTTATTGAAAGGAACACTGCATAAATTTGGCTCCAGATTTCAAATTAATAATGGCACTTTTAATTCATAGCGGTTGGTAAAGAAACATATACACATGGTAAGTGTTCTGGTATTGATGGAATTTCCTCTCTTGGCTATAAGAATTAGGAACTGCTAAATAATTAAACTAAGCTTGTAAGTTTGGTGAAATGAAACTACATACTCTTCCCATATTTCACCTGTGATTTCATCCAGTTTCTCTCCTAATTGTGAATGTCGGGTACCATTAAAGTATTTGCTTTTCCCTTCTGAATTTAATTTTTACTCCTATTTTGTTCTGGTTATCATTAGAAAGGATCCTGCAGTGCCTTTAACTTTCTACCAGGCTAAATGATGCATCGTTACGGAGACACCCAGCAGGAGTTTACATATTCTGCATTAACTGGGGAACTTGCAGATTTTCTCTGAAGTTTTCAGGAACAGTCACTGGAAATAAAGCAGCTTTGGAGGTCAGGTAGGTTCTCTCAGTCTGTGCTATTGTGGCAACCCTCTCACACCTTGTACATCTGATTAGAAAACACAGAGAAATCCTGCCGCCATGTGCACTAGTCAGCAACAAATCATGTCCTCCATCACTGGCCAGTGCAGGATCCACTACATCCGTGTCATTCTTTACACATGCTTGTCTCATCTTTCTCAAAGGTCTCCAGCCTTCCCACAGAAGCTATTCCAGAAGTCTGCTGTTCTTTACCATTAGGAAGCCTTTATAGTGTTTGCCTGCTTTGCTGGACTCTAAATTTATGATGAATAAACCTAAACAATAAATGGAATGCAAGTTAGGGTACTTGTTTAAGTTATGCTAAGGAGATGCTACTTTAAGCTGTTCTATATTGTAAAGTAGCTATTTTGGGGTAGTTGTCAAACTATAAYGCACTGTTTTATTTCACGCAACCAAATTCACCTCCAGTTTTACAGACCTCATAAAATGGTTAATTGCTTCTCACGGACAAATACCTCCAAATAAGGACTGGTGAAGAGATATTATTGTCTGAGATTGTTTGGTTCTTCCCTCGTCTCTTTTTATCCTTTTTCATTGCTTCAGTTGGAAACTGGCACAAAATTTATTTTCTGATCTCTTGGTGATATCGTTATACCTTTGCAAAACAGACTGTGTATTTGTTTTTCATTTAGACATTAATTAACTATGTCACTCCTCCAGGTTGCAACCACAGAGAGCAGCCATCCAGTTACACTCTTAACTCTCACCACTCACGTAAGTCTTAGCATAGTGGAAAATAATGCTGCTAATGGAGGAGCTACAGCCTACTCATTAAATCCTTCCATCTTTTTTCCCAGTCCTGTGGAAGGACAATAATCAGCTGGAATCAAGGTCTTTTTAATAGATATTGTCATTGTTATCGTCCTATATCTAATCCTTATTTCAGCAGAAAGTTAAAAAGATACTTTTCAGGTAATCAGACGCAAGTTTCTAAATTCCCTGAAATTATAGTTGAAGCTGGTAATGAGAAACCACACAGGACTGACAGAAAATCTAAATGTGATTGTACTTACATGTTGGTATCTCTCTAATATTTTCATAGAGCTGATTCTCATTTTCATCACCATGAGATGGTCCTGAAATAGATCTACACATCAATCCCCTAATCCTTAGGTATCTCAAAGTTATGCACTTCTTTTTAAGAGTTAGAAGGTCATTGTCCAGTTCTTAACTTGTCTTAAGTTTCAAACCTTAAAATTCTTCTCTGTCAGCCATTTCATGCACAGGAAGAATATAAAATATTTAAAGATTAATATCTCTCCAGTGCTAGAGAGTAAGAGCACTTTTTATGCAATGGCATTTTAATAGTTCCTATTCTATGCCATAAAAGAGGATTTTTAGATTTCATCTTATTTAAACTCTTCATTATTTCGAGTCTTTCATTGAAACATTTCATGTTTTCTTGGTCACAAGTTTCACTCGCACAGCTAAGTACATAAGTCATCTGATTTCTCTTCATGAAAGCGCTTATGCCACATGAACTTCACTCCTATGGGACATAGTATCTTCTCAAACATCTTTAGTGAATAGAAAAAGACTTAAGCACAGGCTTATCATTAAGTATGAACATAAATCTTTTGCTTAGCTGAAATTCAAAGCTCTGGCAGGATTTCAGCTCATTAGCAATTTTCTCTACTATTTTAGGAAGATAATACATAGTTTTTGCCTTGTATAATATTAACACATAAACTTCAAAAATAGCAATTTTTAACGGCTTAGTTAGTTACAGTTGTAGGCAAGCCTTTCTGTTTGCTGAATACTCAGCCAATAAACCAATGCTTATTTACAGCCTGAAATTCTACTTAGTATAGTTCAGCACTATTGTAATTAGATATTATTAAAACCAGGTTAAACTTTAGCTGAGCCAAATTCATTGGATCAAGATACCGAGATAAACACTGAGGTAGAGTATAGAATAACTCTATTGCTATCTGATTACTTAAATTAGTTTTCAGGAAAAAAAAACAATGCCCTGTTTGTTCTGATACTGAATAATGCACATGTGAATCCCAGACCAGATGCATCACATTAGTCATGCTTGTCTTTGATCAGTTTTCTCTGAATCAGTTATTTCTTATTCAAGTCAGTATCTTAAAGAGCTTTTATCACTGTTCAAAATGTTGTAGATAAAAATAGTGTTATCTGAGGAGTTACTATGTAGAAACAGAAAATTTGAAGAGTTTTGCACTTTTTTTGTTTCTCTCTTCAACCTGATTAGTATCAGATGTGATCAATAAGAATCATATCCAATTAGATATTCTTATATTCAGATGTTGGTAAAAATAATTAAATAAATCTGTTTATCTGCTGATAACAAAACGAGGTAACACAATTTTTTTTTTTTTCTGAGATGTACCTTTGAATGAATGTGAATTAAGAGAATGGAATTCTTTAAGACATAAGTGTAAATAATTAAAATTATTAGAGTATACAATCAGTGATTTAAGATGAGTTTAACAAACATGTCTAAAAGTTATCACTGAGGAGAGGTCATTAAATAGCATCTACTGGAAAGTTGGAGGGTTTGGTTGTAGCCTTAATGCTATTTAAGGAACGTGCGATATACCTGTACCCCTTTAGAAAGCAGTGATTCTGAAAAGATAATAACATTTCAAGCAGAAAATCAGCTGACAGTGACCTCCCAGTAGGACTCCGTGGAGGAATATCCTTGGATCTGTAAACAAGACAGAGGGGCAGAAGAGTAGGAATTTGATTTTAACCCTGAATAAAGGGGGTTTAAGGAGTCCAGCTTTAAAGCATACCAGTCACAAAAAACAGAATCAGATACCTTACTCCAGGATGGAGATGACTTACAGCCGCAAACTTGCATGCGTTTTGTTTTTTTTTTCCAAAAAGAATATCAGGAGATTATCCTATATAATGCATAAGTGTCATCTTTAGTACCTCCTTTTTTATTTTGTTAAGGGCTCTATAAGAGGTGTCAAAGCTGTTTCAGTGATGAGAAGCTGAAGACAGAGATCAGAATACAAATGAAGACGCAGCCTTTCACAGTGACAGTGATTAGTCATCGCGGCAGCTAACCATTCAGTTGGTAGACTCTCTATCTCTCAAAGCCTTCAGATCAAAACTGGATATTTACATGGAAGTTATCTCTTAGTCAAACACAGACATTCAAATCTGTAGGCAGTGTAGCTGGGTGAAAACAAATTTTAGTTAAGCCCAGGGGTAACTTTGCTGGATGAAATTTAATAGTCTATACAAGGGGCTACAAGGACATTAGCTAATCTAATGGGCTCCTGTAAATTCAGAAGGTGTGTATTAGGAGGGTAACTACATTGCCCTCTTTGCCATGTTAATAGTTTTTGGCAGCTAATGTTCGTGTATCCTGGACTGCAGGATGATAATCGACATTCAGTATCATTTCAGCAAAGAGAAATAATGTTTCTTCTGAACCATTCCTGTAGTATATTTAATTTGTCTAATTGGACCAATACTAGATAAAGCAAAGTCATCTTCATCCATGTGGTGTTTAAGGCGCAAACGGGACTTTGAGCAAGACCATCAGAGTTGGGTGTCTACTGCAAACTTTGCTGTATTACATTGTAACCACTGCTCCCAATCTTGGGGTTTTTTAGGGGTTTTTTTTGTTTGTTTTTTTGTTTTGTGGTTTGTTTTTTTTTTTTATTTTCAGATGGGCAGCTTTGAGTAAATTTGCCATACGAAACTGATCATCCTCCTAGTCATCTGAAGAAAATGCTCAGAATGGAAAAATAGTCCCAGTGGAGTTCAATTTGAAACTATGATATTAGAAGCTAATATGTTGCCATGTCCAGGATGTGTGATGCTAGAAAGGGAAATAGTTACAGTGAATGAAACCACAAGAACCTCCCCTTAGAAACAAGGTTAAAAACATGTTTTTAGGACAGCTTTAATTTACTTTTCAACTACTTGCTGAAAGCTGTGATATCACTAGTCTCAGCCGAGGTTTTAAAACCTCTGCATTAGCAATTCCAAGAAAACGATGCGACTTGGTATATTAATTATGATATCTTACTTTGCTCACTTTGCAGGTAAGTAGGGGGTTTTTTTTGTTGGGATTTTTTTTTTTTTCTTAATTTTACCCCAGAATTCTCCAAAGCCTAACTGATCAAGGAAGGCAGTGCTAATTTTCAATCAAGGATGAAAGTGTCAGTTGCTCAGTTTTACTTCGTAAAGTCTTCAAGCTGCTGTTTTATGGAGGAAAGCAAAAATGAGAAAAAAGTATAAAAGTACTTAAAAGAATAGATAGAAATTAAAAATACACCTGACTGACACAAAATTAAAATTACATCTGACTGAAGAAGGAGAAAAATATGAGTTCATTTTTATATGTTAGGAAACTATACTGATATTTTTATGTATAGGTCAGCTGGACAACATATTAAGTTTATTTCAGGATTTTTATAAAACTGGGTCTTGGAGTACTTTTAAAAGTGTATGTATTCACTTGCACCAACAAACTTAAAAAAAAAAACATAAAAGTTATTTGGGAGGTTTGTTTTTTTTTTTTTTTTTAAATTGTGTAGCCTAATGAAAATGCAATGTTTCTTTTCACAAAGTTAGCTACCTCTCCTTCATTGACTGAGGTGAGACTGGTTTTCTGTGGGTAGTGAAATATTGCTATAAATGTGATGTACTGATTTTTTAAGATATTTATTTTTCACCCAAATGAAAGGTGTGTCCCAGAAACTCCTCTGGATTATTTCCATTTTAGAACATGTTTCATGTTAGCTTTCAGGAATCTCTTTCAAGTACAGCCCAGTCATTTCTGAACATACATTTCTTAGTATATACATTCAAATGACAAAAAGTCTAAAAAGAATGACTATATAAAAATAGGAGTAACCAGCTGTTTTAAAACATCTTATTCATTTGTTCTTGTATTTTTAAAAGCATGTTTTATCTGCTTTTAGTCATGACTTTCCAATTTTTTATACTCTGTACAAAAATGCAGATGTAAAACTTAAAAGACAAACTCTGTTTCATTTGAAAGCAATTCCATAAATACAAGAACATTTGAGATGGAAATCTAGTTTTATGTCCTCAGATGGAAAAGAAAAGATTCATTTCACAGAATTTGTGAAATGTGATTATCTGAACTCATTACTCTATGTGACAAATAGGTGCTTTTCTGACATTTTATCTGCTTGAACCTTTATTGTGGGATGAAATTAATCTTGCCTTTAAATTACTATTTCTGTTTATTGACTAAAAAGAGAGAGTACAGTTAAGTGTAAGCATTTAAATGTGGATATTTGAAGTGTGAATACCTGAGTTTAAAGTAGAATAATCTCACATGATTTATTAATTAAAATTTCAAAACTCAAATGCAGATAAAGTTTAGTCATGTAAGGTGCTAAAAAGAGTGAGATGTGACCTGAAATGGGTGTCAAGTAAGGATCATTCTGTTATTCACAAGAAATTGTAAGAGTTCATCACTACGCTGCCTGGAAAAGCCCCTTCAAACTATTCGCCAGTTGAGGATTGCCTAAGTAAAGTGCACTTCAGTGACCTCCAGGATTTGGCTCATGCCATCATGCCTGTGGTGAGGGGGGAAATGCGGGCATTGCAGCCTGCCAGCTTTTAGACTGGCTAGTGATTGCCTCTGGAAGAGGGACTGTCTAAATGCATTATCAGTTTAGCCTTCTGGATCCTTTGCCATTAATATCAGATTTGTTTCTTGAGGTGTATTGTCTTGTTCACGGCGCATTTTTTGCCTTTTTTTTTTTTTCCTTTTAGCTGTTCAAAGCACAGTAATAGATTTACTTGAGGCATGCTCCCAGTCATTTTGCTCATTGTTGTGTGCAAGAATTTTCTCTCAAAATATCCATCATCTATGGATTCATCATCCTTCTGCATTAACTGTATACAGTTAGTTTATGCGCACATAGTATCCATAGAAGGCTTTACTTGAAAAATCAAAAAAATACCCAAAGACTCTGGGATGTGATGTCAGGAACTACCAAAGCTGAAAAATTATGGAAATTGAAGATTGTTTTGAGATTGCATAGGAAATATTCCAAGCAGTGGGTCTGAGTAAACTTGAATAATCCTTGTATTTAGTTTAAAACAAGCATAGATTTTTTTTTTTTCCTAAAGTATTCATTACTGTTGTGTTTATTTAATTTCTAATTTTTGTTCTGTTCAGCTGTAATTGTGTTTCCTTCTTTTCCAGTATTCTTGCCCATAACAAAGGGCATGCAAATATTTAAATAATGATGTATTGAAATAATAAGATAAAATTAACAGACCATTAACATTACTTTTAATGAAAATAAATAATGATCTTTAGTTTCCTTTGGTCTAATCCCATTTTAATATAATCCTGCCTTTTTTGGTGATATTGACCCCTAGAACAATTGTAACTGCCATTTTTCCCCAGATCTCCTTCAAATTCACAGCATGGAAATAGATTTTTCACATCTTTTCATTAGTTTAATAATGACATAACTATCTCATACTGTAAATTGTATCTGTGCTACTGGCAATATGTATTTCCTGGTAAAACTCCTTCATTAAAAATACTATATGCACATATACAGCAATTGTGAAAAAAGCATTTCCGTTTTGCATATTGATCAGCTTTTTCAGTAAATTGTTGCCAAAATGAGCTTTAGTGTCATCCTTCATTTTCTACTATACAAACTTTTATATGCCCAGTGACCATCAAGTCATTATTAATTGTGTAAATAATGTATCTGAAAAACTTTTACAGACTATAATATTTGAGCCAGAAACTATTGTATACATAGGAAATATAATATTTAGATGAAGTGCAGACACTTGCAGAAAAACACCTTAAGTTTGTAAAAGGATATGTATTTTTTCTAGAACTTTTTGCAAGTTGAAAATATTGTCTGAAATTTCCCAGAGCAAAGCTTTGCTGTGAAGCCATCCCAAAAGTTTAAGAATAACAGGAACTGTACGCAAATTTTATCTAGTCCTCTGCTCTTTTTGCAACTCCTCCTTTGTCACCTCCTGGGCTTATGCCCTACATGTAATTTATTCAATACGTGATCTTTAGGCAAAGTTAATGACTGCCTTTCTAACTCTGTTTTGAAGACAGACTGCAGCGTTGGTTTCTCGGAAGGCAGTAGCAAAACTGTTGTTTGTGTCACTCCTGTGCACCTTTCGCTACACGTGCGTATAGCTGTGGCTTTCTGTACGTCCAGATATCGGCTACACCCACGTATTCAGCTAGCCAAGACAACCCTTCCTAAGAAAGCATACCTCTGTTTACCTGAATGTCCTTTATTTACATCTTACAGCCTGCGGCGGGCCAGAGCTTTCCGTTGTGCAATACCCTGAAGATGCCAGCGTGCTCCTTAACTCCACGGTGTGGATGCTGTGTGTGTTTGAGTACCCCAGGGAGGAGAACGAGGAGCCAGTCGTGTACTGGAGGAAAGGCCCCGACTGCCACAACCAGCAGAGCCTCCAGCCAAGCCCCGGCACGGGCAGGGCACAGGTACACATTATGAAGGACACCCTCAGGGGATTCTCCATCTTAAAACTGAGCAATGTTGACCAGAACGCCAGTAACTCCTATTTCTGCGACGTGACGTTAACGCAGAAAATCCAGGGCAAACGTGGAAACGGCACCAAGCTGACAGTGCATGGTAAGGAGCGTTTGGGAGTGACAGAAATGGACCTGATGTGTGCAAGGTGCATTAAATTTTCCTTCAGCCTTACTGCCTTCTGTCCTGCCACTCGCCTCTCCCGGAAGAAGGGTGGGAAAAAGCAGTCTACAGTCGTATGAGCAGGGGAGGGAAGGCACGCCTTTTCTTTGAACTATTTACACAGCTGGACAGACTGACTCCTCGGGGACAGAGAATTTTCTTTGGATCTAAACCAGTTCACTGTGCAGTAGAACATTGATTCCACATTTTATATATTCTAAATATTTTATACAGTCTAAATATTTTATATATTTACATATATAACATTAATTATTTTTTATATACAAAGGGAGATATATAAATACTTAATATTCTCCACAAACATTTGCTGGATCTTTACTTCAGTCCATAACAAAACAAACAAACAAACAAACAAAAATAAAATCCCTGACAATATTTCATTATCTTTTTTACCATTTTCTTCACTCTTTATAAGCCAATGGTCTCTCTTGAAATATGTAGTTTGTGCTTCCTCTTCCAGTTACTGAAAAATGAACAGTACAGTCACACAGCAGTGTGAGGGTTTTTAGGAGGAGTGTATATGAAAGTAGGGATATGTGGGAATGAAACTTTCTTTCCATTTGGTTGTAAAATAATTTTCAATACCTTGTAACTCTTCCCCTATCCTCAAATTATGAATCCAGTTCCCGTAATCCTGCTGGGGATGTGACCTCAGTGACGGAGATACACTATTTCAGATGAGCCAAGTTTTCTCCATGTGGACTTTCCAGACTAGCAAATGCTAAATGCCACAAAGCATCTCTCTCATTCTAGATTTCACATTATGTTTAACAATTGTCCAATGCAACTCTTCTGAGTCCCTAGAAAAACACAGCACCAATGAAATTCTTCTATCGCACCATAATCTTATGTCTGGTTTAGTTTTTTTTTTAAAAAAAAAAAGAAGAAAAAGTTGTCAGAGACTTAGTAAGATAACTGTCATTTAGATTGGTTTTTTCATCATTACCTAAGCGTGTGCTACATAATAAAGATGGGTTTGGATATGCCACTTCTAGTTAACTGAGAATTTTGTTTACTATCCATTTCGTAAGTAGCTTACAACAGGTTCAAAAATGTCACGTCTGAAGTAAAAAGTAGACAACAGTTCTCTCACAAGAAGCTTAACCTTTTAGCCTGAAAAACAGTGAAACAAAATGTGATAAAAATAAAGACAACTGTGCTGCCTGGTCAATCCTCACTAATCCTTCAAATGAAATCTTATCAGAAAAGCAACTTTTTTTTCTTTTTCAAATACTTAATTTTCTTTCTCTTCGTTTCAGATTTCAAATGGAAAGATGGTATAAGATCAGATAAGACCTGGTGGGGTTGGTTTCTTCTTGTTGGATACACCATCTTTGTCACCACAGTTATCATAGCTTTCGGTGTAAGTAATATTTCCAGAAATAAATACTACAAACCTAAAGATGGGTGGCATCTTCTGATGGAAAGAAATGATAAGCAGATTAGTCTGAATATGCACCTGTGGCAAAGTAAAAAGTCACTCTGTTTTCTGTTGACTAAAGAGTTAGAAGTATAACCCCCTGCCTGTGAATGTTTTGAGGGCATGGCCATGAAAAAAAAAAAAAAAGGAAGCTGTGACATGTACAGAAATTATATCTGTTTTTTTTCTGAGCTTGCTGACAACTGGAAAGCTATTTTCTATGTCACTGGCTGAACTTTTTACTTTTACCTGGAAACAAAAGAGAATGAGAAAAAAAGCACCTAAATGATTAGCAGTTTGAAACACAACCTGCTCCCTCCATGCTTCTGGGCTCCAGCTCCTAATTTCATGAGCTCCCTGGACACACATCAATGTCTGCTCATCTTTTGTCTTACTCGTGTTCCGGCCAACCAACCAGTCATGCCAGGGTTTTATGCCCACTCCCACCCACTAGTTGGTATGGGCCACTGCCTGACCCATGTGGACTGACCCAACTGACCAGCAGTGCAGCACCCTGGCAACTTGAAAACTTGAAAATATTTTGCAAGAGAAGGAGAAAACATTTTTTTGGATACAAAATTGTCTAAGCCCAGGCTGATTTCTTATGCTTCCCATGATATTTTAAAAATCCTTCCCTCTTTCCTAGTTGTGGCTCTGTTCTCCACTTCAGGAAAACTTCATAATAATTTTAATCAATTATTTTTTATGGAACCAAAACCTAAAAAGCCAGCAATTAACAAATAGCTCTACTTTGATCCTACTTGGGAGTAACCTTTATGTAAATGAAACCATTTGGAAGGAAATAAACATGAGCTGAAGAAATCTGAGCTATGCCATAACTTGATGCAAATGAGCATAACAGTCTTTGAATGCACGGATGGCGCTACACTCATGCCTAACCCTCAACAGTACTATGTGCTCTGCTTATGTTTACAAGGTCCTTACTTGCAAGTGTAATTCAAAGATTATCATTTATAGGAGACCTAAAAAATTCCTTGTGCTTCACCAACAATGTCTCTCCTCAAAACCACTATTGTAGAGTCCCTTAAAAGTTAACAAACACAGGCTAAATTGGACCAAGAGGAAATAGGTACCAAACTTAAGAGGCTTAGAGGAAGAAAACTTAGCTCTTGAGGAATCAACATGATTTTAAACCAGTAGCTATTTTAAGTCCAGAAAGACGGATCTTTCAGGTAGCCAAGTCCTGACTGAAAGGCAGGATTTCCTTCACCTTGTCTTCTCTTTCTCAGCTTGTGCAGTTTAAACGGGCTACTTCAGTGTCACTGAACCTGGCAYGGTGGCAACAGCTCCCTCTCTGCTGATACTGCCGCACAGCCAAGAACTTCATTATTATATCAGACTCAGCACCAGTGACATAAGTTACAAGACTTACAAAGACATTTACGGTACCTGATTGCCCTTCTAGGTCAAGTAAGGTTTGGGTTTTGTTTTCTTTAACAACCAGTTGTTAAGTACTGTTACCTCAAAGCCACATCAAAACCAGAAATATTCACACAGTTCAGGCAGTAGGAGACAAGGTATGTGGGTTTAGGGAGACAGTAAACTCGTGCCAGAGAGAGACGTAAACAGTCAAACCTTGCTAAAATACAATAGTAGCAGAAGCCTGCCAGAAGCCATTTCACATCTGAATATACAAAGTGAGCCAACCTAGTCTCTCCTAAAATGAGTCACTGTGAGCACAATTAGCAAGCAGTAGCAAACTCTACTTGGGTCTGGCTGGGATGGAGTTTGACTTTTTTCATAGCAGCCCGCATGGTGCTGTGTTTTGGATTTATAGTTAAAACAGTGTTGATAACACACCAATGTTTTGGCTGAACAGTGCTTGAATGGCATCAAGGCTTTCTCTTTTTCTCACTCTGCTGCCCCAGCAAGTAGGCTGGGGTGGGCAAGAGGCTGGGAGGGGACACAGCCAGGACAGCTGACCCCAACTGACCAAAGGGATGTCCCATACTACATAATGTCATGCTCAGCAATAAAAGCTGGGGTAGGGGAAGAAGAACAAAGGGGGTTTTTTGCTTCCGAGGTGACCATTGCTCAGAGACTGGCTGGGCATTGGTCGGCTGGATGGAGGTGGTGAGTGATTTCCTCTGCATCAGTTGTTTTTTTGTCGTTTTGTAGGGTTTCTTTGTTCCCTCTCTCCTTCAGTATTAAATTGTCTTTATCTTGACCCATGAGGTTTTTCACTTTTGTTCTTCATATTCTCTTCCCAGTCCCACTGGGGATGGGGGAGTGAGCGAGCAAGCAGCTCTGTGGGTGCTCAGCTGCTGGCTGGGGTCAACCCACCACACAGACAGATGCTGAAATTTATAAAGTTAGGAAGTTTATAATTTTTAWAAGTCATTCCTTTACTAAATGACAAATGTTTCCTGTCATGAAAATGCACATTATGTCAAAATCAGAGTGTAAACTAATGAAAGTGGGACTAGATGACTCAAAGGCCCTTTGGCCCTTACAGGCCGCTGCTTAAATCTGGCGTGTCATGGCTGGTTATGTCCTTCAAGAAGCTTCTATATAGAGCTGTTAACCTCGAGAAGAGGTCTGACCTGCCTTTTCTGAGTCTAAAGTCCTCTCAGCTGTTCCCTTGCTTCTTACTTTTGCCAAACTTTTCCTGCGCTTCCAAGTCCAGACTAGGGCACAGCAACGCGCTATCCCAATGACACCTGCATGACAGTTGTGTCTGTTTTACGGAGAAACCATTACAGCRGTCACTTGGGGATTCTCCCCGAAAGAAGACACCCATCTCATCCACTCTCTAAAAAATTTTTTTATGTTATGTAAGAATAAAAAATGAATGAAAATGTCTCTCCCCCGACTCCCACGCTCTATTTTTTCTAAAATAACAGCACACATACATCTTCAAAGATAGCATTGGGAATTGGAGAAGTATTAAATGAAATCACTGGTGTACAGTCAGACACACTTTCTGCCTATTTCTTGAGTATAATATGAAACAACCTGTAAAGGCTTAGAATTCATCAGACAACAAGCTAATTCACTGAAATAAATTAACACTGTTTGATACTAGTTCTTACTCTTATTTTAAACCAAAATGTATGATAATTGTTCTGCTGTATCATAATGGCCCACATCTGACCATATTCCACTTGTTTATTAAGTTAGAACCAGATAAGCAAGAAAACAATAACTACATAGGTATTAGTATCTTAGCTTACATACCACTAATATTTATTATTAATAATAATAAAGAATAGTCTGTTAATTCATGAAGGTGTAGTTAAAATTAGTATTTCCATGTTTCATTTTGACTGTGATATGCATAACAACTTTAACAAAAATTCAGAATAAATGCTGACTTGCTATCCCAGTAAAGTTAGCAATACGTTCTCTGAAAAGATGGGGTATCTGATGGAAACATTTTTACTGCTTAACAACATATTTTGTGGAATATTGCAACAGATTCACCAGTGCTGCAAAAAGTGCAAGAATGGGTCAAGAAATACAGATAGCAGTGCTACCCTGCCAAGTGAATGGATTTATGACCAGCCATCCAGACCAGTTAATAATGGGTTTAATCAAGAATATGAAGATATGTCACTAATAAGAACTTTCAGTGACATTGGAAGGAAAATGGTATGAAAAACAAGCTGCGTGCAGTTGTAACCAAGATATGAGCATGTGTGCTACTGCTATCAAGGTAGAAAAGAAATATACCCACAAACCATTTCATTAACATGGAATGTTTTTTGTTTAAGTTTTTTTCATCTGTTCATGTATTTATTTCAAACGAAAGAAGTTACCACTCCGTGCAGCTAGAAATGAAATGAGCTTTAGTGTGTGTAACTATCACAAAATACTGTAAAAGCTAAAGGTATTCAAACCTGTCTTCAATGCCAATAAATCTGACCTTACATACTGGTTTTTTTCTACTTCCAACACAAGGACACAGTTGGAATTTTGTTTTTATCCAGGTTAAGACAGCTTCTTTGCTTTACAAATACATTTCTGTAATACAGTATCTGTCCACTGTAATGACAGATTTAAATAAGAATTTATCAGAGAGGAATTCCTCACATGCTCCCAGTGCACTGTCTGACCTTATTTCTAACTCCTTACACATCCCCCATGTTTACAAATCCCTGCAACTTCTTCCACTCTTAGCTATTTAGCCAGCTATGCCACTCGTGTGATGCATATTGGGTACATGCATCTCCCAAAAGAATGAAAATACTTAATGTGTTTTTAGAAGCTGTAACTTATATGTTCTCTGAAGAAACATTAATTACTGAAATCATCTTGACACGTAGATAGACTACATAGATATAAGTTTACTGCTCTGGGGCTTATCCTTACTGCTTATGTGCCATATCTAAGATTGTAATATAAAATATGTGGATTAAAAGAGTGTCTTTTAAACTTGTTTTAAAGTGCTTAGAATACTTGTGGAAGCTATGTAAATAACAATAGAACTAAGCTGCATAGAAAGAGCTTATCATAATTTGCATAGTAATGAAGTACTCGAGGAAGTGCTGCCTTGGTATAGTTATGTATGTATGACTGGAAGGAAATTAATACTTTGACAAAGTATTTAAATTGTTGAAAATGGKTTTTTTTTGTCTTTTTTTGCCCAGTCAAATATTGCGAGCTGAATATTGTGTTTCAAATTTGCTTACCACTGAAAATATATTATGTGAAAGGAAACGGTTCATAGAATAACATGACAGAGGTTATAGCCTTACACATTAATTGTGCAGTAGTTATAAAAAGTGAGTAAACTCTGTTTCACTTAAAAGGGGACAGTAAGTCATATAGTTGACACTCAGGGCTGGACATCAAGAAGTGGATACACGCTGCTAGCTGGATTCAGCTTCAACTTCAATTATTTCATCACTAGCCTCTTTTTCTAAAATATTTCCTTATTCTATCAGTAAAGATGCCAAGTAATTTTCATTTAAGAAATTCATCTGAGCATTTGATTCCTTTTGGTGAAAGTTCTGGCTAATACACTTAGAAAAAGTGAAATGTGACTTTCAGAAGGACAGATAGACTGTGCTTGAGCATTTGGAGAGGGGGAGGACAATCATGAAGAATCTTTTTTTTATAATTTTTTTTTTTTATTATTTGGACAGTGGGAATTAAACAATGGTCTTCCCTCCTCCTCTACCTAAACTGGGGACTGACTGCATCTGCAGTCATACATATTTAGGTTTCCAGAGTCAGTAAATCAAACTCTAATTGTGGATGTAAATATGTAACTCATTTCTTTTCCAGCGAAACTATCTCTTCAGAAGCACTTCAAATTTCCTATTTTAAGAATCTTTTAAAAATAAAATCCTCATTGCATATAATATATGTCTAACTCTTCATTTTAAAGTTAAAATTATAAATTGGGTTAAATATTAAGGGGTTAAATACAGGGAATATTTATACATTTGACATGGAGCTTTAGAGGAAAGAGAAATAGCCGTTCCATCCTTTAAAATGCGAGGTGTGAAGTCCATCTGAGCCAAAGATGCAGTTCTGTGAAGAGAAGAACTGAAGGCAGCAGCCACTGAACCAAAGTCACCTTCAAGTAAAAGAAGCACAAGGAGGTCAATGCATTCAGTGAAAACTTCCAGCTCTGGCATTTTGGCAAAAATGACAAGAATTCATACCTAATCTAGTAGACATAACTAGAAGGTGCATTTAAAAAGCATCTCATTTAGATAACTCATATACTCGAATGGGTCCATTTTCTTTCCACTTTATAACACTGCCTCCACTTCAGATCAATGGCCCTTCAAAGGAAGGTCAACGTGATTTCTGCACTTTTTCACATGCTTCTCCGAAACAGCTGAGCTATTTTCTACATAGGGTTTCCAAAGAAGTTGGACATAAACTTCCAGTCTGAAAGGCTAAATATTCAGAAAGTTCTGGGGGACTGAAAACAAGTAATAGGTAATATGTTCCATCATCTAACACCAACAGCACAAGGATAGTAAAAAGACATTATTTGTTATGTTGCAGTCAGCAAGGTCATGGATTTTTATGGCAGCTTAGCACAGAATGAAACATTAGGACCAAATTCAGAATGAGTTTAGAACACAATTCTTAATGTTAGACATGTGAAATATCACTTTTTTCTATTTATACTTCTTTTTTAAAAAGYGCACATTGTAGTGTTAAGAACGTTAATATTTATATGTAATCCTGATCCTACAGTAAGTCAAAGAATCACAGAACCATTGGTTAGAGGGGACCTCTGGAGATCATGTATTCTAACTCCCCCAACTCAAGCAGGGTAAGATAAAGCTGGTTGCACAGGACCATGTCCAGATGGCTTTTGAATATCTACAAGGAGGAAGACTCCACAGCCTCTCTGGGCAACCTGTCCCAGTGCTCAGTCAGTCTCACAGTAAAAATTTTCCTGATGTTCAGATGGAGCCTCCTGTGTTTCAGGTTGTGCCTATTGCCTTTGGTCCTGTCACTGGGCACCACTGAAAAGAACCTGGCTCTGACTTCTTCATTCCTTCCCATCAGGTGTTCATACAAATTGATACGATCCCCCTGAGCCTTCTGTTCTCCAGGCTACATAGTCCCAGCTCTCTCAGCCTCTCATACGTCAGATGGTCCAGTGCTTAATGATCTCTGTGGGCCTGCAGTGGACTTAATCCAGTAACTCCATAACTTTCTCGTACTGGGGAACCCAGAACTGGACTCAGCACTCCAGATGTGGTCTAACCACTGCTGAGTAGAGAGGAATGATCACCACCTTCAAACTCCAGGCAATGCTCTGCCTAATGCAGACCAGGATGTTGTTGGCCTTCTTTGCCACGAAGGCACATCGCTGGCTCATGATCTGTTTGTTGTCCACAGTACCCGCGGGTCCTTCTGTGCAAAGCAGATGCAGGACTTTGCATGTCCCTTTGTTGAACTTGATGAGATTCTCTTCAGCCCAATTCTCCAGCCTGTCCAGGTCCCTCTGGACCACGTGTGTATCTTCAATTCCAAATGACTTGAAACAAGAACCGCAAGTTCATGACCTAATGACCATTTGAAGGATGGAGTCTTAGCCCTCAGGGAACTGGAGACAGAACTCCTGCTAATTTTAGTAGGACTCAAGTTTACCTTCAAATCTCTTGAATATATACTCTGACAGGAAACACATAGACAAGCTAAAGGAAAATAGTAAATAAAACAGTAACTTCCAATTACTTCATCTGGTATTAAGGATTATTAAATATATGCTCAGCTAGGAGTTTAACAGTAATTACAGACTTCAAGATGCATTGAGTATAAATACATTTAGAGTGTGGAAAACTGGTCTGAAAATTTTTCATAGAATTTTTGGACCCAGAAAAATGTATATAGTAATAGCATGTGTGCCATATAGTTCCTGGTTCTAGAGGAGGGAAAACAGATGGGAAAAAGAATTGAAATTGATGTTCATATGAAGAGTGAGATAGGAGAAAGAATGGGTATTGAAGTTCATATGAAGAACTGATCTTGAAGGAATAAGGTACCAGCCTAGGCATCAGACATTCATAGAGTACCTACATCTGGATGACGAGCATTACTGCTTAGCCTAGTAGTCCCAGCCAATTACTATTTGTATTAGCCAATAAAATAATTGTTGCATACTTACAGTGATCTTCATTTCCAGTCGCCACACACAAACAAAGGTGACCAAAGGTTTGAAGGTCAGAGCAGAGTTCAGAGTCTTTTTAGGAAAACAAGAGCTGTTAGAAAACTAACTAGCAGAATTAGTCCCTAATAATATCCTAGACAGGGCATTGACAAGTTCAGATAGAAATTCATTGCACTTCTGAAAAATGGAAAATTATGAAATTCAAGAATGCAAGCATTAATTGAATGCAACATCCCAACCACTATCCAGTTTCCAGGCAGAAGTGAGTTCAAAGATTCTTTTGTTTCAAGAACTGAAGTGATCCACCTCAACAGGTCTAAAAAGAGGCGAAGCTGTCGTGTTTGCCTCAGCATGCAAAGAGACTGAAGTTTTAACCGAAGACTTGGTGCAGACTGCCTTTTTAGAGGGCGTGCCTATACCAAAAGCCTCCAGCTGCAGCATTTCCTTTTCAAACACCTGCAGCATGCTACATGCACATGTTCAAGGCCTCAAGAAGATAATAATGATTTCATTACAATATCACAAATGATAAAGCTACATTAGACTAGAATGAACAGTGTAAAACAAAACAACAGAAAAAGCCACAGTTGGATTGTTACCTGGTCGTGTCAACCGCATCACTCAGCTTGGTGTCGTCAGCAAACTTGCTGAGGGTGCACTCAATCCCACTGTCCATGTCATTGCAACCACTTATCAACAGCATTATGGTACAAAATAGGCATGAGTTTTAGCAAGTTTCATTTCCTTCAGCCTTTTAAGGATATTTTTTAAAAACAGTTATGCAGCCTATTTGTGTAGCAAGTCCATCAGAAGATGAAATTCTGACAAGTTCAGTTCTGCTTTCAGCCACACAAGGACTACACCTAAAACACCCCTAACAGAACAGAACAACATAATCTATTTAAGAAGTATTCTTAAAATTACAAATTAATGTATTTCATTGTGGTTTGACAAAAGAAATCGCTAACTGATTTTCAACTCCATTTATTTAGGACTTTTTGAAAGAGGACTCCCTGCTACCTTAGGCTTTTGTGAGAAATGTAAACAGGGTGGCTAGGATCCTTTTTCAGCAGAACTGATTTATGACATTCTAAAGGAAAATTCCAGCTATTAGCATAATTAGCCAGGAAAGATCCCTACCAAACTGAAGAACTTGCAACGTGGTAAAAAACCCCTGAACTTCCTCCATACAGAAAGGCTAATATTTACTCCTCAAAGAATATGACTACTGTTAATAGAAAAGAAAGTCTAAGAGGCTCTGATCTTGTTAGATTTCTCACTGTTTCTCTTTTAAATAGAAAATATTCAACCAATAAAAATGTACAAAGGTAATTGCCCAGTAAAACTATATATAGAAGAGATTTAAAACAGAAAAATGATTAGGTTAGGAACACAAGCAGCCGTATATATTCCAACTAGGAAAGCTGGGATGGGGTATGAATAGGATTAGTACTAATACAGATGAAGATAGATAGGAGACTATCYAGAAGGGATCAGATCTTTTCCCATGAAACAGACCGACCTAAGTAAAGGTACTTATTAGCCTTCCTAACTTAGAAGCCACTTCTGCAAGCGTTCCTTGGTTACCCCTCATTTGTGTAGTGAATGTGAATGGCACGTACATGCCACAAAACCAGAAACAACATTCCCCACATCCATATGGTCTCCTCTGTTCTAGATCATTTTCGGCAACAAAAATATTGCTATTTTATCAGATATGGGAAATGCACTTAAAACTAGAGATTTTCAAACAAAATTTCTGTCCAGGCTCAAACATTGAAATAGCGAGTCAGTTATTACAGACCTAAACACAAAACTAGTCAAGGACTTTTCAGCTTCCCATGCTGTGCCAGGTGCATGAGAAGCTGGGAGGGAGCATAGTCAGGACAGCTAACGCAACTGGCCAACGGGGTATTCCATACCATGCGACGTCATGCTCGGTATATAAACTGGGGGTTGGTCAGGGAGGAGCGATCACTGCTTGGGGACCAGCTGGGCATCGGTCAGCGGGTGGTGAGCAATTGCATTGTGCTTCACTCATTTTGTATATTCTACCATTATTATTATTATTATTTTCCCTTCCTTTTCTGTTCTATTAAACTGTCTTTATCTCAATCCACAAATTTTACTTTTTTCCCCGATTCTCTCCCCCATCCCACTGGGGGGGAGGGGGGGAGTGAGTGAGCAGCTGTGTGGTGTTTGGCTGCCTGCCGGGTTAAACCACAACAGGAGGCTTTGAAGTTTACAAAGATAAATAGGAAGAAATCATGACTAATTCACACAATTACGGAGACTAAACCAGAAAGCAAGTAGATTCACCTTTAATAAGGTTATGTCTCTATTGTAAAATCACTACTTTGCTTAGAAAAAAGTAGGTTTTCTTTAAACCTTACATCTTATATTTTCAAGGTGATACAGTGGAGGGATTGGGGGAAGGTGGAAATAAAATGGGTAGTATTCACAAAGCCTGAATGCCTAGAAGCAGCCTTGGCTTCTTACATGAAACAGAGACTATGACTATCCTCCTGATTTACCTTTTGCAAATATTTCCCAAATATGCTAAGAAATATCCCTTTTTTCAAAGAAGATATTTTTCACACAAACCAAACCGATTTAAACATAGTTGGCTGAAAAGAATGCATTTCTGAATGTGCTTTACTATGCTTCATTAGGACCAACTGAACAACTTGGGAGAAAACAGGCTTGCATCCTTCTGCTTTGGGTAGGTCATCCACAATCAAAAAACATTTTTAAAATGGTGGTAGCTGAAAAAAATCTCTGAGTCTTGCTATGCATGCAGCAGTATCCACTCTGAACACTAGTGTTATGACCGAACAGATTTCTGTCCTCCTTCAACTTCTGTGCTCCAACACACAAAAAAACCCCCACTTTATCTTATCACAGTGAACACTTCTACATCTTATCTCTGCATTAATATGATTTTATTCTTCCTGAAAAATCTTGTATCATAGAATCATAGGAAGGTCAATTTGTAAAGCACTCAACATTACCTGTGGGTCTTAGGGCTCAGTAAACACGATACTGCATATGTTCCTGTGGGTGACATTAATACATCTGAAAGATGTCCGATTGTTATGGATTAAAGAGCGTAGCAAACTATGACAGTGTCGATGCTCAAAAGCAACATACATCATCAGTAAATGAACTTCACATTTAATAACCCTCTCCTTTAAAAGCAACTCTTAAAAAACTGCATCCAGATAAACAAGCTTTGTACAGGCTCACTAAATATATATGGCACCATTATTGCTCAGAAAGGTAACCGATTAGAAGATGTACGCTGTTTCTCAAAGCTTGCAAGTAGCTCCAAGCCCCAAGAACGCTAAGTGAAAAAGAGCTGGTTTTAGTTTCCACCAGAGTGCCAAAACAGGTATTACCATTGAATGAGAGACTTAGGCCATAGCAGATCAGTGTGAAAGAAGAGAATTCCTTAATAGCATTATCTACTATTTCTATTCATGCTGAAAGTTATCCTCTGTAAAAATGAGTATGCAAGTGAGCCAGGCACAGGTGCCTTGGTAGCACAAAGGTAATTTATTTCAGTTTACATGCGAAAATGCTGTCCGACAGATCTGGAAATCTTGCAAGCTATCCTGTTTTCACTGTATACAGAACCTCATGCATTTAGAAAGAGTTGCTGTTCTAAAATGAAAGTGAGGTGCTTTACATCAGCATTTTTTTTTATTTCTTTCATCAAAAACAGTAATAAAAATTCAATCCCTGCCACATGAATCCTACTCTGATGCAATCTACATATGAATATAAATCTGTTGGCTATGTGCTGAAGAGGCTTTCAAACAGCTATAGCAGATTTTTTTTTTAATCTTATTTCTCACCTCCCCAGATTTTCTGTTGGTTTTGGGGAATTCTATAATTTCATACGTTTAATTCAATCTCCAATTTTTTTTTTTCCTTTTTTTTTTTAAGTATTAAGAAATCAACTTAAAAAACAAACACTGTTTGCTTTTAAACAAACAGTTGTGGATTTTAGGATTTAGGCATTAAGACTGAAAATCCTGAACTTGAACTTAAGGTAGYCAATGCAAGGTGAATGGTAAAAGAACGAGATACGTGAGTCTGAGTTCATTACCTGCTGACTGACTTCAGCTTCTCTCCAACAGACTGGTTTTTTGCAGACAATCAGGTTGTTATAGTATTCCAAGAAATTTATAAGTGAGCTCTTGACAAAAGTTTCAGGAAAATATATTTATTCAATTTTAGCAGAGGAAGAAAACGTAATAAATATAACAATTTCTTACATCCTTCTTTACAAGACATTTTTAGGTTCAAACATCACACTTCTGTTACAAATTTCAACTAGTATTTCAAATTTTAGAAGACCACATTCACTGAAAAAGGCAACAACTTTTAGTGTTAAAAAATACACGTATCAGAGTAAAAGAGTGCAAATGCTTTACTTCTTGAGGCTAGTGCTAAGTGGTCAAATCCTTTAGAACACTGCAAGATATGTGTTAGACCAGCAATATTGCAAGCATCCATTTAGCACACACAACTACTACATTAAGTGAACAATACAGACTGTCATTTTTCATGGTACAAACTTGATTCATCTCTCAAATAACATTGAAAAAGACTTTTCCAAATTTCTGTAATTATGACAAACATAAGCATTTTACAAATCCCACGCTCAAGTCCTCAGCTGAAGCAAAGTGGATCTAAGCTTGAACCTCCTCAAAACAAGACAACTACCAGGCAAGTACAATTCCCATTCTGGCATGTTTATACAGGTCTTCGGAGTGCAACTGATACTTTCTCGGCAGAAGCAGATGCAATTCTATTGGGATTTTTATTTCCATAAACTGGAATTGGGACAGCAATCCCTTAGATTCCGTAGGATGCCCATAGCTGTGTTTTGACAGCCATCAGGTTTTGTTAATTTTCTATGTACCATCTATTCAAACCAGTTTTCTTTCAGTAAAAAACGTACAGCATCATCAAATCCATCTTGGTACAACGATTCCATTTTCTCCCGGTTTGGTGGGAACAAAGCTTGATTAAGTCTTACTAGGTTGGCCAGAGACAGCTGCAACAGAGCAAGCAGCTATAAATTAGTTTATTAAAGCAACTTATCTAGACTTAACTATGTTGCTACCTGTTCTGTCATCTGTTTCACGTAGCATATGTAAAAACAAAAGACCAGCATGGCTATGTCTACACTAGTAAATTAACCRTGACCAGGTATGCTGCTGAGCGCCAAGACAAACTGGCACAAACAGTCTGCATACACACTATGAAACTCACAGCCTCCAAGTGAGTGTCTGCCTGTAAAACTGCCCAAAGTTTCTGAAACATTTTAACTTCGGAAACATTCCCAGAACTGTCTGGCAGAGTGGTAGCTGGCACATGGTAAACTTGTGCAAAGAAATATTTTGACAGCTTACTAGTGCAAACAACCACATTCTTGGGAACATTCCCAGGCAATGTTTAACATATAAGTATCAATGTAGCTTGTATTACCAACAAATTAAGAACTACTCAGCTTCTCAAGTGGTCACTTTGATGGTGTAAAAAGATTTCAGAACTCTATTCTCGAATAAAGACATTAAGTTGTTTACAACAAAATTAAAAATATAATTAGATTTAATAAAGTTCTGAACACTTCATTTACATGATTAATTTAATACTTTAGCCACATACTTTATTATACACAATTTTGAAAAACAATATCAAAATCATCTTCATTATTTGAAGTAAGCAATTATTCAAATTGACATTAATAGATGGAGAAGGTTCAAAGAGACAGAAAACTGTTCACATTCCAATCCAGATAAATGAAGATATACAACTCTTCATTTTATGCAAATTACAACATTGCTGAAAAAAATTTATTCTTAGTTCACATTTTTACAGCTTTAAAAGCTAAGGGTGCTTCAAATGGAATAGTTTAAAATGCTGCCTGAGATTCTGCACAAGTCTGTACTTGCAGGACCCTAGAAGAAATGTAACTCTGCAATTAATTTTCTATCTCTAATCTAATCACCAGCCCATTTTTCCTCCTCTAGATGCACTAGATATTAGATACAAATCACAACCAAGAAATATACAGTAAGCGATTGAATATATTTTCAATACATATTAAATCAATAATTTCATGCTTTATGATCATTTACCAAGTACTATCATGCTTAAAATCTCTCTGTGAAACATTATAAAGATGCAGAAATTGGTCCAGTTTAGGATTACATTACTCAAATTAAGAAAACATATTAAGAACTGCCTAAAAGAAACTTAAAAAAAAGGTACCAATTATTGCTACTATTTATTTTTTCTTTCTAATGGAGTTTTGTTGACAGCAAGGTCTACTGCTATTCAATATTTTCTTTCATCATGTCAAAGGAAGCAATACTGTGGTTAAAGTTTGTGAGACAAAGCTTGCAAAGACAGAAATGTCAATGATGAAAAGGAGACCATAAAAATCAGTCTTAGCCTATATTTCAATATACAGGAATGTTTCTGTAACATCTAATAAAATAACTTCTGGAAAAATGTTGTGGTTACAAATATTCAAAATCTTAACACGAGCTCTCTTGAGCAATGAGGTGACAAGTCACTGTATACCATTTCAAATGTACAACAAATTTGTATTTTAAATTCAGTTAGAGCAGCTAATTTCAATAAGTATGAAGGGATGTTCTGGAGTTTCCTTCTCCTGAGGTCTTTTTTTTCTTTTTTTTTTTTTTTTTTTTT
>JAYKAV010002855.1:2813334-2832426 GCA_035582835.1 Phoebastria nigripes | reverse complement strand
TTTTGGACCTAGGTTTTTTTTTTTTTTTTTTTTTTTTTTTTTTCTTCTATAAACACTCTGCCTAGCCAAAGACAGCTGATACTTAAAGCAAGCCTAGATTATTTACATTTAATAGCCTGTGATAATTTGCTCAATTTTGTACTAGACTTTCTGACAAAATTTATTCTACATTTTCCTTCCCTTATGTTTAAGAAAAAGTTTACACTCGATTTGCAAAACATAAAATGCCAAAATATTACTTAAGTTGATATATATGCAGAAAATAAACACTTAAAAATAAGCATAACCTTAACGGCTCAACTACCTTTTCTTCTTCTGAAGTTATTTAATAAACAAGCAACTCACCATTATATCTTGTTTTGCAAATTTAACATAAAGATCCACACGTCCTTTATCTTGTGGACAGATATCTAATCGACCGCTGAAAGGAGAAATCGTCACAGTTCTTCCAACAGGCAAGATAGGAAGGCCGTTGGTAAGGCCACCATCAACCCACTTCTATTAGAAAATAAAAATATTTTCAAAGTAACCTTAGTACAGTATGTTCATAACTGAATACTTCATCCTTCCCTTCCTACCTCCTCCATCCCACCCTCAAGAAAACTTACAAGTTTCCTTCTCAGAATACAATGAATAAGCTTAAGTATGAGGCATAAAAATCAAGGAACTGACAATGTACACCCAGAGTGTTTAATCAATGAGCATTTGACATGATGTGTAAATATGTGTGTATTATATTTGTCAACCTACTGATATGTCTGGTTAGTTGATCTAATAACAAAATGCCCCATACAGAATTTTTCTCAACACATACATGAAAAGATTGTTAATATTACGTGTGAACCATATCAGAAAGATTACTCCTATAAAACATTACTCTGATTCAAACTAGGAGCTGGACAATCTGTATGTGCAGGTAAACTGACTGCACAAGCTAAACAAATATGACTTCTCTCTTCTTCTTCCAGAGCCTCTTGTCTTCTTACATATACAACACAAGACAGCAACAGCTGGAAAGTGGAGGGTAAAGGTGGGAAGGAGCTGAACAACTATGGCACATGAGAGGGAGCAGACATGAAGTCTGCTACAGGAGTTGAGTATAGGAAAGAATGAGGAAGAAAAAATAAAAGCAACCAACGAATTTCTTGCAAGCAGTCTAGGTGTGCCAGCCTGATGTTGGACCATAGCCAAATTCCAACCCAGTATAAGCAGGGACAGCTGTAACATCTCTTTCCAATATATTTTATACATTTGTATTTCTTTCTGTGCTTACATGCATAACCCAAAACTCAACATCAGTGTACCGGCTAGATGCGTTTCCTGACATAATACATGAGGTCTGGTGATCAGATGCATCTCACTGAAGTTTATACATCTACAGCCAAATCAGTCATTCTACACTTTCTTTACTGTCAAGGGAGAGAAAACACTTTTAGCACATGATCCACCTTATCCTAAAGTAGGCATTTACATCTGATTTGAATTGTGCTGAAAAAGTGCTTTCTTCTCTTCTTCTCCACTAATTATAAAGGAAACATACATTAAATATGTAAGATGTAGACTACTGCAGAAAGCTAAAGCTAATCAAGTTGAAATAATATTATAAGATTCACCCCAGTGTTTCTTAAGGGTTTGACCTCCCCAAAGATACACTGAATACTCCAGGATATCAGTTTCATTAACACAGAACACTACAAACAAATGGCAAATTGTACTAGTACCCTTTAGCACCAAACAGGCAGAACACTGCTTTTCTGCTATAGGTGATACTGTATGCAACCATTATGAAACGGCAAAATAATGCAAGTTTTCCCAAAAAATTACTGAAAATGCCACAGAAATTTAGTCACAAAATTAAAAAAAAAAAATCTCCCACAAAAAGTATGCTATTGGGAAGTTGTTTATGACATCTAAATTAAACTTGTCTTCAAACTGTTGGCAAGACACTAGCTTTCAGTGCAGTGACTGCTATACAGGAAGCATTATCTCAGGTTACAGTGTTTGTTCTTCAGAAGCCCCCAAGATTCTCTGAGGTCCGTCACTTGGTTGTATAGATCCCTCTCAGCTGTGTCCTTCACTCTTGCTTAAAGCAAACCTCCTTTTAATTCTATAGGTATAGATTTCTCMCAGTGCCATATTTGAGTTCATGCAATCAAAGACTTTGTTGTCACTTGCCCCTCCTTCCACTGTCAGCTCCCATATCTGGCAATACACAGATTTACTCTTTTACACATGGATATATAGCAAGAACCATTTGGAGGGGAGAAAGGAGGTTGCTTTGTCCCCCCACCCCGCCCTCTTCTTCACTTTCTCAGATGAAATTTGCCATTTCACACTTCTTTATGCTCCTGAGCTTACAATGTAAGCTACAAATATTCACATTCAATAGTCTCCATGGACCTTCTTACCCTATTATTTCATAACATGCTTTAGAGCTTGACTCTTGACATTAGCTCTTGATGTCAGTACCCACAATCCACCATTGAATTCCTTCACTTTCCACAAAAATAATATTTCTCAATGTTTAGGATTGAGATTGTTTTGCTTTAGAAAAGGAGGCAAAAAAAAAAAAATTCCAAAACCATTTAAAGCTATCTTTCAGACTTCTCAAACTCCATTACACCATTGTTGCGATAACTGTGAGTAAAGCTGCAACATACCTTAACATTTCTAACACCAAGGCTTTTTTGTGTGTGTGACTATAAATAGCCATTTATTATTGATTTATATGCAATGTTCCCTGGAGTACTAAGTGGCTTTTTGTTGCAATTCCTACAGCAACAAGAACAGTGGAGTCCCTGTCTAAGCCAAGTCAAAGACACTGTAACACACTACATCATTAATGTCTTTTGMAAGACTAGCTTAGTACTTTTACCACTTAAGAGTTCTCCCACTTTTAAAAAATCTGATTATTTAGGTTTTTTCCCACCTCCTCTTATGTAACTTCAATATTTATTCGAAAAATCAAAATATTTACCAAGGCAAGGGCAGCAATTTTTTTAAGCACTATCTTTTGTAGATTCTGTTATTCCTGGCTGACATGCCCTCTGTCATTTTATTTTCTTTCAAACATTTGTGAGAAACTGCTTCTCAGTCAAAAATATTTTGGCTCCACAGTCCCTCATGTTACATAGTTAAAATAAAACATTTATATGCTGCAAATAGATATAATGCCCCAGATTCTTTTAATTCCATTAACCAATTCTTGAAAAATGCTTCTTAGCTGATGAGGCAAATTCCTGGTAACTTCTGAATTAGGTGKTTTTTTTATTATTTTTAAGTACAGTGCAAAGACAGAGAAAGTTCTGAAATAATGTGCAATGAATACCAAACCAGACAATGAAATTAAGGATGTGGGCTGGATGTAACAGAATCTACCCATTTACCAGTAGATGGTTTTACAAAGCTGTTCTGTAAGAACTACAGTGACACAAACTACAGCCTCATCATCAGACGCAGTCAACTCAATCATCTGTGGATCTTTAGCTGTCTTGAAGATTAACCTTGCCAGAGATTCAGAGTACACCAAACCAACTCAAAGAAAGAACTTCACATAGAGCAAGTTTGCTCTGCTCTTACTGGAAGCCTAGTCCAAAGGCACCTTAAATACCCAACCCATGTAAAAAGCTAGTTGAGGCCATTAACAGACTATAAATTCTCAGATGTTATTTTACACTCCCTTTTCCTTCAGATTATTTTTAGGCTCATCAAACCAGAATAAAACATACTATGAACAGACTGATGTTATGCCTATGCTACCATGCAATTTAATTTATTCACCCCAAAAGTCTAGCCTCCAAGCATGCATACTACAGGCATGCTAGCTAATTCCAGTGTGAGCCAAATGCTTTCCAAAAAGCATTCTTCCTAAAAAGAAAACTAAAGCAATGCTGGGAACAGTTTACCCTGGGGTTCACTCTCTGTAGGCAGTATGGACAGGCTAGTAACAGGTTTGGCTATTTTCTGATACTATTCCAGCAAAACTGCACCATACTCCCTTACGTATCATGCAACATGTACCTCAGATAACATACTGAAACACATTTCAAAAACACTCCCAGATGACCTGGTGATATGTATGCAGGTGACGTATGTCGCCCAGAGAAGATCCAGACCAACTGTTCCAAAGCACAGATTAAGGCCAGTAGACTCGAGCAGCTAGCAGGGAGTAAGCTCAATTCCATGCTGCCATGGACCATATGGCCTAAGGAATTTACTCCCTGAAACTAGTTAGAAACAGACACAACTTTGGTCTGTTACAATAAAGCTTTCAGGAAACTTGGAATATGATGCTAATATGATAGGTGGCCTCGCAGAGCCAAATCAATATCCAATCCATCTTACTGACTTCAGTGCTTACCATATCTGGATCATGAGGTTACATGCCATGTATCTGGCTCTACAACGCATGCTTTAGGGCCCCTGTTACCCACCCACGTATCCTCACTACCCACTATTCCAAGCCATGGAAATACTATTGCAATAGAAATCCTATGGTCTTTGCTCTCACCCTCCTCTAAGTATTTTGGACTAAAGAATAGAAGTCACATTAATTTACGGGCAACAGTTTTCTCAAAACAAAACCAAACAAACAAAAACCAAAAAACAAAACAACAAAACAAAAAAGTTCCCCAAACTACAAATGCATTGTTTTACAGAGTATGAGAAAAGTCAGTGCAGACATGCAGAACTAATCATTCCAACAAATAACAGTAACGAAAGCAACCTTCTTCTCAGAAACTGCCTTTTCTGAATCCACTTAAGAGTAGTAAGAACCTTTGGGAATGACAACAAGCTTTCAAGTAACAGAAGAACCAGTTTCCATGAAACATTGATTGATTTCACTTCTGAATGCAAAAAATAAAGTTGGGCACGAACAAGAACTGTCCACTAAGAAGAGGCTGCAGGTGTTTCAGTAAATACTACAATACCCACGCAAATCATAATAGCAGTGTTCATCCAGTAAAATGGGTTTTAAATAAGTTTTGGACAAAACTGAGCCAACTTTTCAATTTCTTAATTGAAAGAACAACACAAGAAATTTAACAAAGACACTTCCTTCCCTTTAACTAATGGCAGAATGAACCTAGAACAACCATGTATGYCCCTTGAACTGCAGAAGCAACGTATAAAGACTCCAATCAACAAATTTCCAGACCCTGGGAAGCTGCAAGCAGTCTGCATTTAACACAAGCAGTCAGGCAATACTGATTTAAATCCTTCAAACATTTTAGCCAGTATGTATTGCTGTATACATAATTCTAAAGCTGACAAGCTTTCTGACATAATGGACTCCAACTGCCTCTTCCTAGAGACAAATGCATATGGTTTTGTGGTTTTTTTTTTTTTTTTGGCAGGGTGGCTGCAAGGATTATAGATGTTCTAAAGGCATCATTTGGATGCGTATGAGGAAATAAAGGAAAGAGTATCATGTAGTATTTCTCAGAAAGAAAAAAAATGGCTGTTTTCATGCTTCTAGTAATTACAAACAGACTGAACAGACAAAATTATTCTTAAATTGTTGACATATTTATGAAAGAAAGAAAAAAGTTCTTGAAGCTAAACCAAGTACAGGCAACTGTGAAAAGGTTTTCTTATAGTAGTACACCTCTGAAAACTTCATAGCTGTGTGCTATAGGGAAAAAAAGTTTATTCTTTAATGCTTGTCCAGAGGTAAGAGATTTGAAGGTGCTTGGTAAGCATGTTCGCATGTTCTGTACAGAATTACAACATATACRTAGACACACACATGTAGTCCAGCAGTGTCCAGGCTGCCAAGACCTCCCTCATCATTCCTTCCATTAAACAGAAAAGCAGAATAGTGGTCCTTTAAATTGCAAAAAACATTTTAGAGTTGGTAACACAGCCTGTAGTGAGAAGCATCTTTACTACGAGAAGCTTCTTCTCATGGTAAGCATTAGACATTATCTTTAGGAAACAGCTTCATGCTACATAGATCATTTCAGCCTCAGCACCCACAATTTTTGAAACAACACATGAACAAACTCATGTCATCTTTCATGGTGTTAATCAGAAACCATAATCAACAGAAACAGTAACTATCCTACAAAACATAGTACTGCAATTCCCACCTATCCTTCCCCCAAGATCAAATAATTACATCATAAATGAAGAATGCTCTTACCAAAAAAAAAAAAAGTTGGTAGTTAGACTTAATGAAAAATTACCTCTCCTTTATATTCCACTGGCTTAATTCCTGCATATACTGGTACAAAACTACTTGCTAGCAGGACCTAGAGAAAAGAAAGAAGAAAGAATAGAGAACAAAAGTGAAGAAAAGGCAACAAAGTAATTCTGAACCAATACGTATTTTCATACATATTTATCTGTATTAAATAATATAGCAGTAACCAGTTAATATATTAGTTTTTCATAAAACCACTGTCATCTCAAAATATCTTGTTTTTGTGGTATGACAAAATGTGATTAAAACTATTCAGTAGGGTTTTTTTTTTTTTGACGACTTGACAGTGACAACTCTCAAAACAAAATATCACAAACCAACTCATTGATTAGTGTGATTCAAAAGAGTATGAACTTAGTCTTACACAATGTGAAGTAAATCTATGATTTTGCAGAAACAAAATATGCATATGCTGAACAAAATGCCATAGAGAGTATTGTCAAAGAAGAAGCTGACCTAATCATTCTGCTGGCATATTAATATAGTGTTTACTCATCTAATAAATCAGATTTTCTAAGAATTTGAAATTTCCAGAATACTATAAACAGCCTGAAAATTCACATATGTATATATCTATCAGTATCGATACTTCGTATTTAATACATTCAAGTATTAACAAATTACTACATGTCCTATTGTAAGCCTACATTGCCGTCCACAGCAGTTCTCAATTTTTTTTTTTTTTTTAAGACCAAGACACCTCTTCTGTCATGTACAGATGTGCACACACACCCCTTTCTATCCACTCATAGTAATATCTATGAGTGTGTGTGCCTATCTCTATACCTATGTATCCACCCATATATATATATATATGCAATTAGCATACAGCATTTCAAAGAGAAGGGGTAGATGTGTGGATGAAGCACAATATGTCAGAAATTTTCATATAGCTAAATGTGGAGTATATGCATGCATGTGCTTGCATGGCAGCATGAAAGACAAATCTGGGGAACAGAAGCAGGTTACAGACTGGAGTATATACTATGTGAAAGATGATCAGGTGCAAAAAAAACCCCACAATCCATAGAGATTATGGAAGAAAATGCCTGAGCTTTTTTTGGTGAATTGCATTTATTTTTACAAAAAATTAAGCTGCTTTCAGTATTAAACACCTCTCCTCCCCTAACAAGTTTTAATTAAGACTCTATATGAAGTCTTTGACTTTCACTTCGAGAACCCTTTTCTTGCCTATTTCTCTTCCCAGTGATCTAAAGCACGAGAGCTTTGTCTGAGCTCAGATAAAAAGGCTTTCTCTTCTTATTTTCCAGATGTGAAATTGCAGCTATTTCTCTACCAGACAGGCCTTTCCCTCACAAAAGCGTAAGATAAGGTCCCCCTTGAAACCATTCCTCTCCAGATTTTCAAAAGTGACATCCTACAGGGTTCCCAAGTTCCTAACATCAGCTTCTTCCCCTGCCCAACTCCCTTCCTCCTCTCTCCTTCAACTCCATCTCAGTAACTTTGGCCCTTCTAAACTAAGAGGAACGGGGACAAAAGGTTTAGTGAAGGAAAAGAATCAAAACCAGGTGACCCCTGCAAAGTGTGAATTCTTTTCAAGAAGACTGAAAAAAGCAGTTGGCCTTCCTTATAAAGTCACTTAGATCTCAAGAGTGAGGTGAGGAAGGACAAGTTTGAAGAACTAACACTTTCAGTATTTCCCTACCACTAACAGACCAGTGTGGACTCCTGTTCACTGCTCCCACCTTTCCAAACTAAATACAACAGTGTTCTGTGCCCTGCTCCCTCACAAACATAAAAATCATGCCTCTCTTTCCCCTCACCTCCAGTTTAAGAACTGCAAGTCTAGGAATGCTGGTACGTGATGACTGTCTTCACATATGTAAAGACTATTTCAAAAGTGGGAGATTATTAACCGCCTTTCCACGTCCACTGGGCATAGCAGAAGAAAATAAAAGCTTAAAATTGTAGCAACATATATTGAGTTTAGCCATTATGAAAAACTTTGGAACCGTAAGGCTTGTTAAGCATTGAAACCAATTGCATATGGAAGTTGAAAGATTTCTGGCAGAGGGTACAGAAGTTTTGCTGTTATAAAACACCGTTTGCCCAGCAGTATCTTTATCCATGCCTTGGATATAGTAGATCATGTCTAGGAAAGGCATAATACGATTATATAACCTAACAAGCTCTATCCTCCATGCTACCGGGGCAGCCACCAACATTCAGACAGTTGTGTAAATGATACATGCATAGCTGAAGGCATGCACAAAAACAGGTATTACAAGATGCACTGAAAGAACAGACAATATGAAATGTATTCCAATGAGCAATTATTTGGAGTTTTATTACTATTATTCCAACCCATTCCACTGCTAGCATATGGAACAAAAGAATAGAACAGAAACAGTTAAGTCAACAAAAGAACTACTGAAACACTAATAAAATATATRTATTTCCAAGGTCATCTTTAAGCTTCTAATTTTCTTCAGGTTAGAAGATTTCACTGCAAAAAAACATAAACCTACAGAATAATAATCTCCATGCTTGTCACTGCTGGCTACCATAGCTAGAAATAACACTGCATAATTTGAGATAAACTTTTTGCAGAATTATCTTTGCATGATTAAGTCCTACAAATTTTGAGAACTGATTGACCGCGTAGAATATAACAGGGTCAAGACTTAAAAAAACAAATGATACTTTAAAGGCAAACTTCCAATGCATACTTTGAGATTTTGCTGAGAGGTTTTTTTTTTTTTTCTTTAAGTGTTAATTATAAGGGATGTCTTATTTACTCTAAGCATTCACAAGGATAGGGAAAGAAGGAATTCCTCCTTTATTCTGCTATATCTTATGATATTTTCCACTAAGATATAATCAATTACTAGAAAGAACGTTTGCTTTACATGCATCTGAATTCATCCTACCATTTCATATCAGMTTATGTATACAATCCTGATCCACATTTAAAATGTGGCATTCAAAATAAAAGAGATGGGCAGTAAAAGATATGCCTTCCAGCAACAGTTAAAATACAGTTTATATATGGTACTTAACATTTAATTATATCTATTCCCCACAAGGACTTGTAGAAATTGTTGGATTTTTTTTTTTTTTTTTTTTTTTAGAAAAAAACTTTTTTTTTTTTTTTTTTTTTTGTGATGAAACATAATACAAATGGTATCAGTGAAGTAAGAGATGCAAAAAGACTCAGCGAATCGCTACAAAATTTGGAGATCCTCTATTTTATTCTCATCTACTGTAACCATTAGTTATCCTGTAACTTTTTAAACAGACTTTGCCTACAAGGTAGTACTTTAAAAACAGATGAAGGAAACACACACAAAAATAAATTTCAGCAAAATCTGTGAAACTGTAGGATCAAATTCTGCTTCCATTGTTTATGTTACGGTTGTAGCATCACTGATAGTATAAGAGATTACTTGAGTAAAACAGTGATTTATTGTACAGCTAATAACATACTCCTAAACCTTGAAGAAACTCAAGCATTTTTATTTAAAGCAGCAATATTCAACTTCATTACCTTAATGAGGTCCTCCCTGGAGGGAAAACTTGAAACCAAGTGATTTTGCCCATTTTTGGTGTTAGTGACCGATACATAGAGCCGGTTCTCAGCCATCTCATGAGCATTAGAAGGAAGAATAGACTCTATGCCTTCCCTAGAGTAAAGAAAATGCTAAACATTATTCACCATCATTATTTAAAAACCTTGGAAATATGTTAGGGGTGAAAGAGTGCTGAGCTCGCCACAGTACAGAAAAAATATGCACACTCTCCATTTTTATTTAGAGAGCTTCACACAAAAATGATCTTATAGATGCATTAAGATAGGTACCTAAGTGTTTTCATAAAATCATAACCAGGCGTTACAGCACCAAAGTCCAATTTTCTAACTTCCTCTGCAAATCCATAGGCAAACTGCTTACATTTCTGCAAATTAAAATATTCACCATTAAGGATGTTTTAGTTATGGGAAGTATGTTCAACTGTGGTATCTAAAACATACTAGTGGCTAAAGCTTTAATCAAGAGAGAGCTATAAAATCTGACTAAAATATTTTCCTGTATGTACTTAGTTTGTAACAAGGTATGCATAATAAAATGTTGATCCTTTTATAAGAACTAATTTGTAAGAAATCAAGACCCCTAATTAAAAAAAATAGAAAATATTATTAATAATAATAATTAAAAACCCTCACAAGAATACCACTTTAACAATCAAAGAAAGTTAAAGGCTATTTTTCTACATATTACCACTGCTAAATAATCAGTTCTCCAAACCATGTCATTATAAGAACAATCATTTATATTTCAAGTGTAAAGCCACCTTTTATTTTAAAGACTACTTCAGTACTAAAACCAGACACAAGTACCTTAAGATGCCTATAAGCATTAAAAAAAAAAATTACAATTATTACAATTTCTTCTTACTAATGCAAAAACCATGCTACTAACAAACACACATATTTAATGAATAAAATACTATGAAAGTATTTAATGAATGGAATACTACAATAGAAGACAATGGAAGAAAAGACAACTGCAGAAAACCAGGCAACAGATTCCACTGCACAGAAAACCTCTTTTACGCAAGCTGAAATGCCTAGCGTTCATGACTGGAGAAAAACAGCTTGAAGTGTGAGCCATAAGAACTCCAAAAGGAGAGTAAAGGAATAGGTAGCATTTATTTTTTAGCAAAAAGATTCTGAAACAATGAATTATGATTCTGAATGCTTAAGACTCACTATTGAGTATTTGTATTCCTTTTTTTATCCTTTCGTGCAGACTTCTCTAACAATTTTAGGGACTTGGGAAAAAACTATATCCAATCTTATGCAACTTTCTGAAATTGGTACTCAATAAATATATTATACCCATATTCACCTATATAACTGCATGTTTACAGAATAAAAGGTCTGTCTGTAGATAGTTTGGGGTTCCTGGCTTATTAGCTTCCTGCATGAAGAACAAGTATGTTGCTAGTAACAAAATAAATGATTGATGTGACTGGGGAAAGAAAGAAAAGAAGAAAAAAAGAAAAAAAAAAAAGAGAGAGAGAAGCAAATGTGTCCTATTGAGGAGGATGGTGCAGCGTTTAATGGAAGGAAAAACAGGAAAGAGCTGGGGTGGGGATTAGTATGAGATCAGGAGCAAGCTGGTTGGAGCAGTTTAACTTCCTCACATCACTTATACGACAGAGCACTCACCTAAGTGAAAGACAGAAATGTAGTTCTTGAATCCACTTTCTCTATATGGCCTTTGAACAAATGTATCAAAAAAGTTCATTAAGAGGTCCATACCTCTTAAAGCAACAATCACTGTAAAGATTTGTGCTAACTCACTTCACATAAGTTAGATTTGCACCTTTACCCTAGGAGGTACTTGCCATTGCCAGTTCCAAGCCAATTCAAATATATAAAACTAGTTATATGCACCAAGTCTTGAATTTATTCTACATTAGGCAGTTAGGCTTCTTCTGTAGTCAATCAGCTGGAAGGAGGCACATTCAGACACCTCTCTCTCTAAATAGAGAAGAAACCCACAAACGCTACATAGAAGCACCTCAGAACTACTATCTTTATATCGAAGATGCTTTAATAAAGTGACAAGGAGCTAAGAGTAATAGAGAGCTGAATGAATCCAAACCTAGATGAATGACAGAAAAAAAAACTACTTTCCATATGACAAGTACTAAGAATAGACCATACAATTCTTGCTGCCAAAAGGGACAGTTTCTTACAGCTATGATTGTTTGTAATTTTAGTGCTAGAAGCTTTAAACAATACATCTAAATCTTAAATAGTGACTGAGGACATGTTTAGAAATTGTAACTATTTGTATTGAGTTAAACTTGACATCAAACATGATCAAGGTACTTCTGAAATAAATAGGTACTTATCTGTAATTCTATAAGCCTCCCTAGAATTCTTAAGTCCCGTGCCTTTTCAACAGTGACAAAAATCCAAGATTAATCAGATACGACTGAAAAACATTTACAAACTGTCATATTAGAACAGTAACGGTCAAAACAAGAAATCCTCAATGTTATATTCTCTCCAAGATAAGGAAAGGTTGTATTAGAGCTTTGAGACTAGGAGGTGGAGAAAGTCCTAATTATAGCTTGTCTAACATAGCCATCTCCGGGGAGAGGAAAAAAAAAAAATTAAAAAAATTAACTGATGTAGGAGTTATATTTGTGGATATAAAATATTTCAAGTTAGAAATGTAATAAAGGCAATAATAAAATTATCCTGATATAAAAAATTAATTCTATTCAGTATGCAACACTGCCTTTACTTAAATTCCATGAGAATTAAGAAGAATTATTCCCCCCCCAAAAAACAGCTCTCAATTTTCCATTTAAACAATACAACAGAATGACTAAAAAGTAAATAATAAAAAAANAAAAAAAAAAAAAAAAAAAGGACTAAAAAGTTCATGAAACATTCTTCAGTTTGTATTAAAATGACATATTTTCAAGGAAAAATCCATCAGACTCAAGGTAATATAGGCTTAGTTTCCACAAACATAAAAAACAAACACTCTTCTATATTTTTATTTAGAAAGATTTTTGTAAGTTCTACCAGGCTGGGAACAAATGCTAATACCCAGAGCCTAGAATAAGCAGAAAAATTTCCTTGGGCTAAGAAAAGGCTAGCTGCTGTGCTCACGATATAGGAAATTAAAGTCAGAGGTATGCATTAAACCAGGCAAACTTGAAACTGAACTACTAATCAGAGGCTACAGAAAAGGAGTAACACCTGAACAGAATACAAGTAAGGTTCTCTTCACAACAGAGTGGAACTTTCCTAATACCAAATCATATAAAGAATGCACCTGGGGGGTGGTGGGGTGGAAAGAGGCCAGGGAAGAACTTACTGCTGAAAGCAACAGAAGTATAGCTAACTTCAAGCTAAGTTTCTATCACAGCAGAAGCAAACAACAAACAAACAGAAAGATCAGTGGCAAAGTGTGGTATTGGCTGGGACTATTGCTTGAATCAAATGCAGTGAAAGTTGTAACAAGCGAGGCCCGGAGAAAAGTTACCTGATGCTCACTAGACTGAAAGCTAAGTGTACTCAGAACAAAAACCTAACAGTCTTTTTTTCCCCCCCACAATAATGCGGTTTATTACAATTCAAAATATTAAAGACATATTAACATTTTGGAAAGCCTAGTCCTCCACACATATTAAGGCAAAGTCACTACAGGCACTTCAGGAGGGCAAAGCAGCCTTAACCTAAGGGGAAAAACAAACAAAGACAGGCTAATGCTCTCCCACAGAACCTGTAAGAGTAGTTGGTGAATATCACTTGCTGTCTCTACATGACACCATATCCATGGTGAGAAAAGGGTGGCATCTCTGGAGAAAAAAACCCAAACACGCATGCATGTCAGAACAGAACGCTGTGAGGGTTAATCCTCCCTGGCATACAGTGGGGCTGCTGCTGGTAAGCTGTGAACTGTACCGAGTCTAAAGGAGGTGCACAAGCCACTTCTTGCACTGTCTAATGGAACACAGACAGCAAGCCAAAAATTTGAGCCGGTGTGTGTTGTTCTTCGTCTTTATGAAGATACAGTCCATCTACCATTTGCATCTCCTTTCACAAAAGGGTGAAAGGATGGTGCTATGTATTTGCTTAACAAAGCCCACCTCTAGCCAAGAAAACAATGATTAACTTTGTAATGTACAGTGATTAAGTGCATATACATATTGATATATTAAAATATATCTGGTTGCATACAACTCACATTCACACACATGAAATGTATATTTACACAGCTCAAAATATGAAGTCATATGACAGACTTTTGTCATAAAGAAATACTTGATCCATAAACATTTCTGCCCATGAGTCACAGAATTTGTTAATGAAAACACATATGCGAGTCCTGTTCCTTTACAAGAAGCAAGTAGAAAAACAAGAACCAAAATATTTAAAAAAACTTAATGGTAGATGATTACATAAAAAATATCCCTTGAAAATGATCATGTCCTATACCTACGAGTTTATTAATTTACCTCTATATTTTCTGGTACTGCTAATAAGACAGTGGCAGCCAGTGATCCCGCAGAAGCTCCCGCAAAAGCTTTCACAACTTTCAGTAACTTCTTACCATGCCTGCAAAAAGCAGCTGCTGCCCCCAAGTGGTAAATACCGAGAAACCCACAAGCTGCAAATGACAGATTGATATGTTTCATTTTTGCTGTGGAAATAAAGTTTCAGAGTCAGAAAAAGGATCAGTTAATTTTACCTTATAATATACATCTATTCTTTTGGCACGGAACACATAATATATTTTATCTATATAACAAAAAGCAGTTTAAGAACAGTAAAAACTCTTGATTAGCAAATACATCAAACAAGTAGCAATTAGTTGAGCAYCTCCAAAATTGAAAACAACTCTAAAATAGTCCTCAGCACAAATCCCTTTTTCAATCAATAAATATATGTATATATCTATATACAACGTAACCATACATTTTCATGTAATTTGTCAAAGAAATACAAAATAAACATAGTTACTCAAAAGTGATAAAAGAATGCTGTTGGAGAGCGAACACTGTTAGCCATCTAGAGTAAGAATGAAATTAATTATAAAACTGCTGGCTACGGTGTCATCATACTCCCCTTATACACACACAGCCTTGAACCCAATATAATTCTCTAAGAAAGCCGTTTTTTCCTTCACCTTTGGAACTGATTTGCTTACTAGTATTACTAGTAATCATTATTAGACAAATTCTTAACGTCATTTCTTATTTAGAAAAGAAAAACATACAACATATCGTTGCTACTATTAAAATAAGAAGAAATAAAAAACCACCAAAGTAAAATACAAAGCACTAAATGTATGAAAACACACACACACACACTCTGAAGGTGTCAAGGATAGAATTTCAATCTAACAAAAAACACAACAGGAAGCATAAGTTCAGATCCTCAGAGGTGGTTTATTAAAAAAAAAAAAAAAAAAAAAAAANAAAAAAAAAAAAAAAAGAAAAGCTGTACATTTTATTAGCTCTTGTGTTTCTGCAAATAACTACAATTATGAGAGCAAGCTATTCCACAGATTACATTGTACAGATATACAACATATTGTACAGATTATCTTAGTATTGAATTAAATATAAACTCCTAGTATATTTGGGTACACATCAATATGAATGGGACTTAAAAAAAAAAAATCAGTATACTAAGGACTATACTTGATTTTTCTCATTCATAATGAGATAGCTGATGAGATGTTTCTTTTGGAAATCATCTACAGACACTGCGGTGTCAGTTCTGATGAAGAGAGGCAAACAAGCAGCACAACAGGTTTTGGTTTAAGTTGCCTCTTCAGCTTGGAAATGGGAAGAGCAGGAAAGATGAGGGTAACAAACAGCTTTCAAAACCACTAGATAAGAAGACATGCTAAACTCAACTGCTTTACCCATAACATGATTAAAATCAGACCACGAATGGGGTCTAACTAGGTTTTTTATTTAAAAAAAAAAAAAAAAAAAAAAAAAAGAGAGAGAGAGAGAGAACGCACGCACACACATCTCAGTGCCAGTCATGCTGCTAAAACACTACACTATCATAAGGTAGTTTATCAACTGCGCTTTACCCCCTTTACACTGGAAACTCTTGCATATCCACTTGTAAGTATGAATACCTGTAACTTCTAACACATTTGTACTGATAGAAAGGATTTCAGGTTGGCTCTTGCTGTGGCAATGAGAGAAAGGCACGTGCAATGAAGCAAATGATAAATGATGTTACTACTTTTAAAAAGAAAGGATCTTTTAATTTAAAGAAAAATCACTGTACTGCATAGACGATAAAAAAAGTTTACTCAAGTTTTTACTGGAAAACGACAAACACAATTCTACTTTGAAGATTTTTTTTTTTAGCAAAGTGGAAAAAAACTAAAACAGACTTTGAAGTATGATGCCATGATGTGCTTTCTTTCAGGCTAGTTAAACTCTTGGTAGTTTAACCAACTGCTGCAGCTGTTTCCCCACCTTCTACAAATTAGGAGCAAAGATGCATTTGCATCACAAGCCACTCTGACAAAAAGGTGAAGTTGGTTAAAGCAATTGCATTATTAAGTAGGAAGAAAAGCAAGCATGGAATAATTAACTCCCATTTTTGTCCGAAAGAGATTTCAGGCTCAAAACACTACTAATGTGAAACATTATATGAAGTAAGGACAACATTTATATAGTTGATTGGTCAGAAAATAAACAAGCAAAGTAAGAGTTCACAAATCCCAAGAATTACATCTAAGAGACTTATGAAATGTAACTAAGAAACACAAGTGTAAGATAATAAGCTTATTTAAATAAAAACAAGCATATGTATGCTTATGTACATGTATATATACATCTTCTAAACCTTCTACAACAAGGCTCACCTACAAAGCATTCTAAAAGGTATCTCTCCCTGCTGGAAAATATTTAGATGTTCACAAATCCAAAAAAGATGAAAACTAAAGAGAGTATCTAAAGCATAGTTACAGCAAGAAATTTTAGATTAAAGGATTTTTTTAAAAAGAAAAAAAAAATCCCTACAAATATAGAAGACAATCACACTTCAGTGTATAAAGAACTGGCTGGTACATTTTCTGTAAAGTGAGAAGAACCGAGAAGGAGGTTATGTGAACTGAAGAGATTGTTTGAATCTCAGATCAAAACCTACTGAAAATATACTGACTAAAGTCAGATGTCCATGCCTTCTCTTACAAGGCTTTATGAGGAAGTTTTATTTTCTTATATGAGCTTTAGTCCTATCTAATTATCAGTTACTGTGAGTAACCACTGTTCTCTTGAGTGTCTGGATACATGGCATTCACTCTTTGATGAGAGTTAATTTCTTAACACTTAGATCCCATACTTCTCTTTCTCCTTCTTCATTCCCCTACCCAAGAGACAGAGATTATTGAATGAGTATTCACATCAGTTTCTTGACTGACAAAAGGATTCAGTGAGAGATGAACATGCAAAAAGAAAAAAAGAACACTAAGATTTCAAGTAAACGAATACTGTTAAAGAATGCTGCTAGTCTCACACTTTGTTAAGAGTAGACTAATTTTAAGTCCAAGAAGATGAAATGAATGCAATCCAAAAAGCAGTTAATTTTGTTTTTGGTTTTGTTTTTTTTTTTTTTTTAAAAAAAAAAAAAAAAAAAAAAAAAAAAAAAAAAAAAAAAAAACAAAAAACAAAACACCAGAAGTACTTCATCCACTGGATTTGTATGGCATGCAATATGGCACTGTTTTACAGATTCCTCAAGAGAACTTCAAATCAAAAGTAGCAACAGCATGGCTGTGTTATCGAGTCACTACAATTTTATTAATTAGGGTCAGTTCCCAGGTCTACTTTATTTATTTGTCACATATACATGAAATTTAGAAATACTTCAGTACAAATGTTAATTGACAGATGACATTCAGGTTCAAATGACAGATTCAATAGTTACATCTAGCTGCATGACTGAGAAATAGGTTTTGCACATACATGTAACAACCCTACAAGTGGGTAAATAATGAGAGAAAAAAATAATAATTGAATCATAGAATAATTCAGGAGGTCTCTTGCCCAACCTTCTGCTGAAAACAGGGTCAGCTATCAGATTAAATCGCGTTGCTCAGGACTTTATCCAGTTGTTAACTGAAAAATCATGTAATGTTTAGCTCCTAAGTGATAGGTAGTACCTGTTGCTGGGTGAAACAATCAGGTCTTCTTTCATTTGTTCAGAATATTAAAATCATTAGAGTATTGCAAATAATCAGCATTATAGAGAAGAAACAACAGAACATTAACATCTTCATTCAGCGCTATGCATGTACCTGCGGGGAGGTTCTGTACATTGAATTGAAGGCCTCTTACAAAAAATCTGTAACAAAGCACTTAACCTACAAAGATGATGCAGATGAGTAAGAATCATGGTTCTATAAGGAGCTACCTGCTTGACAGATGCAATTAAGCAATGTTGTTTCACCTCGCAAAGGAATCTCTGAGTAAGAGGAAAAGATAAGCAAGCATTCATTACATGAATGCCCTGGAAAATCAGAAAAGCAARAAATAGGAAACCAAGGTGCTCACTTTTATAAGAATATAAACTTTCCCATTTCTTTTGATTCTTGCAAATATGTCATGGCAACACTTGCTTTGCAAGTTAGAATGGTGTATTTCAGAGACAGTATGATTCAAAAATGTCTTTTGCTTTGATGATCTGGTAAATCACTACTCTTTTGACCAAAAAGAATAGTAGGTTATAACAACTCCCAAGAGGACATACAGAGAAACTTAATTAAGTCTACAGTATGACTACTGCCTGCCAATATCTTACAGAGTACCAGAAATAGGAGCACAGTCACATGTGGACATAGACCATTTTTTTAGCTGCCTGAGCAAACAGCAGAAATCTTGCTATCTTAGAAATGCTGTGAAACACCTGTTCCACAAGACTTCAGAACAAATATTCTTAGAGGGTTTAATGTAAGTTCTGACTGTTAAAGATATTATCTGTTAACTCAAAGTTATCATATTGGCATGTGTTAAGAAAAAATTTCAATGAACCTTAAAAGGTGCACAAGTACATTTCAGCTGGACAGCGCACACACTGTAGAAATATGACGTAAATAGGACATAGCAAATGCTTTTGCCACTGCTTTTCAAAAACGTTGTCATCTTACATGATTGGCAAATTTCAAAACATGAAGATTCTAACTGGCTGAGGGGATAGGTATGCTTCTGTTGTCTACAAGAAAAAACAGAAGCATAAGAAAAGATAAGTACAAGAAGAAACTAGAAGGACACTGGGGCTGTTCAATCTCATTACTTTGCAGATAATGCAGGAGCATTCAGGAATAAACATAAACCTAAGAGTTCTATTTAAAAGATTCTCACCT